>JABUQX010146705.1:0-5000 GCA_015478945.1 Trachelipus rathkii | reverse complement strand
AGTATAAAAAATCAACTAGTATGCTCAATTAATAGGAAAAATTGGAAACCACATACGTCACAAAAGACGGTTATTCCGTAGAGAGAGAGATTGCACATTGACTAAGACGTCACAAGTTTTAGCTATAAGCTCCGCCCAACGAATGTAACAGATGCTTTAATTGGTTGAAAAATGATGCCTTTTTCGTTATATATATATATATATATATATATATATAATATATATATATATATATATATATATATATATATATATATATATATATATATATATATATATATATATATGAAAATTTATATCTTTTTATATATATATATATATATATATATATATATATATATATATATATATTTGAAGTGCGAAATTATTGCTTTAAAAGAAATATTTAAAAAATAGGCCTTTAAATTTAATATTGATAAGATTTGTCTATGAAAAGAAGTTATAAAAAACGACCACCGACGATTTTCGTAAAACTTCTATGAAAGTTTGAAATGAAATTTTAACCAAAAATGTCAAATGACAACTATAAATTGTTTTCGATAATATGTTATATTACAATGAAATGGGCTATTAATATTTAAACCATTTTGCTTGTAGTGAAATTGAAACATATTATGACGAAAAATAGATTTAGCTATTTTCATTGTTCTTTCTTTATCCTCCCAACATGTCCCCAGATGGTAGAGGCACAATATATACCGGAAACCGAAGAATTTAATAGAAATACATGACCCTTAAGTGCGAGTCCTTCACCGACAAAAATCCACCCTAGGGTTTCACAACACTACGACAGACCCTAGAGTGTGGTGTCTCGTTCATGTGGGCAAGTTCTATGGGCCAGGTCCACAATTATGTCCTCCTCATGAAACCTCACCATTCATTCCTACTATGCACCATTCTTCTCACTTAAACCAAATTCACAATTCTTTCCTTCAAACACTCCTTTACCGTCTCAATCCATTTTTCCTTAAGTGCCTATCCAAGCGGGTCGATTCTCAACACACTCACCTCTATACATCCACTTAACTAACCATCATCAATCTTTTCCATATTACCAAACCTTCTTAATATACTCTCATTTATTCTCTCACACCACACAGCTTCCTAACATGCTCATTCATTTTGTCATTTCTCACACTTAACACGCCCATAAAATTATTCATCTGAACAGACTGCATGTTAGATTTCTTCCTCTTATTCCACAAACTAGTTTCGATACCATACATTAACACCGGTAACAGCATACCCTCATGAAGAACCCTAGCGCACTCCAGACAGTCCCTCTCCTTTTACCAAGGATTTAATTGCACCAGCCACCTTCCAACCATTTATAACTTGTCTACTACATTCTGCATCATCCGTTCCTTTTTCATCCAACATAAAGCTTAAATATTTAAACTCCGATACTTGTTCCAATTACTCATCATTCAACATGATTTCACACCATGACTCGATCTTCTCACTACCATCACCTTACTCTTATCAACATCGACTTTCAAACCCTTCCTTTTACACACCCTGCCAAACCCCTCAATATTTCTTCTGATTCTTCAAACAAAAGCAAATCATCAGCGTTCAAAACGCTGGACACCCTCTCTCTCTTCCATTCCCCATCAGTCTACCACCCTCCGCTGCCACCTCCCTACCTTTAATTCCTTTATCATCCCATCCATATACAAAATAAATAGCCATGAAAGCATAACATCCCTGCCTCGCTCAACTATTTATATTAAACCATTTGCAATCTACATCAATTCTTACAGACGCTTTAATATCGACATGCATACTTTGATCCCATCCAGAAACCCTATTATTTATTTATTATTAAAAAAAAAAACATTTTAAATATTTAGTAAAATTAACGATTAAACATCGATTTATAACTCGGCATATAACTACCTTTAAAATTATTTTTAAATACATATGTGAAATTATTTACTATAATGTAAACGATTTATACAAGTTTATGAGTATAACTAATTGAAAAAGAACACACTCACACAAATAATCTTCTGTCTCTTACAAAATTATTATATCGACAGTTCGTATTTCACTTGAGGACTTTTCATTGCGAATTTTTTTTCTGCAACCAATTTTCTGGTTATTTTTTTTTTAACTATAAAATATTTAAAATGCTATGATATGGTCATAATACCTGTTCTAGAAAATGATTGTGTTTCATATTTCCTGCTCAAGAAAATGATTAAATATTTACATAAAATAACACAATAATGGTTAAAAAGCACTTTATCCTTTGTGATATTATTAAGTAAACATGAAAAAAAAGTCGATATTGTAGTTAGTTCAAGTCTCTCTCCTTCATGTAATTGATACGAAATAAAATGCTCATATATTAACAATCAATTAAATACTCTGTAAGAGTAACTTTCGTAGCTGGTATGATAGAAGGATCTTAATTAAACTATAAAAGCAGTTTTCAATAAATAATAATATATATATTTAATAGCAAGCTATAAAGTTTTTGTTTCGGCGGATTTTGAAAACATTTTAAGAATCACCCATTTTATAAGCAATTAACCTGTGCATTGTAACAAAGTTAAAGACCCCTTACCATAAGATAAATTTAAATATTCCAACTACATAATCTTTAAATATATTTTCCAGTACGTAAGGGTGAAAACAGATATGCCTTGGATCGGAAAATTGTACAGAAAAAGTAGTTGCCTGTTGTGTGTATTAAAACAAGTCACATGAGCAAAGGAAGTATAGAACGAGAGTTCAAAAGAGCAATTTCCGTTGTAAAACCGATAGTATAATTAAAGTGCTGCACCAGTTATTGGCCAGAAAGATATTGTAGAAAACTTGAGAGCGGATAGAGCTGATAAGACAAAATCCCCGACTCTAATCTTTAAATGGGAGTATTCCAGTGTAAATGCAACATTCTATGTGTACTCCATACAAGTGTAGATGACTTTTCTGTGCAGAGCAGAGCAAGCAACTGGCAGTGTTATGAAGGCGCGTGAGCCATCCTGTGTGTGTGTGAGAGAGAGAAAAAAAATTTCACCGGTATTAAAAACCGCTACCATTTCTCTGACTGAGCAAGTTAGAAATTCCATAACGATAAGAGGACAGTCATTCCAAGACAACCTCCAAGTATCTGTTGAATGAATGAAGTTCAAAATGAAAATAGGTAATGTATGGTGGTGTAGATAGACAATGATAGATAGGTAGATCATTAAAAAAATGTAGGAAAATAATAGTGAATAGACTAGAACCCTGAGGAGTACCCCTATTCATAGATTTAACAGATCAATGTGGTGGCTTAGACGTGCAGAAAAAAAAAGTATAGCAGAACAAAGTGTACCTAAACAGGGAATTACAGAAATCAAAGCTTTGTGGCAGATTACTTCAAAAACTTTCAATATGACCAGCGCTACAAATAATTTCCCACTTCTAAGGGAAGTATCATCATCTTCCTTTTTTTCCCCAGAAAAGTAGTGGAAGAATATGACAAGTCGAAAAGAAAGCCAAGCCTTACCGCCCCCTCTATACCCATTTTAGAACCTCGTCGCAGTCAGAAATCCACCCTGAGTTTACGGGACCAGGATTAATCATCACTATGGTATACGTCAAGTGTGGATCAACTTTGAATCTGTAGATATTAGGCCACAACCATACCCCTCATACAAAACCTACCCACCTCATTATGCCAAACTCACATTTCTCTCCTCCATACATTCCTTTACTGACTAATCCACTTTTTTCTTCGGTCTCCCAGCCGATCGATTCCCAACACTCACCACTATAATATACATCCGCTTAGCCAACTGACTATCATTCTTTTACATGACCAAACCACCTCAACGTAATTTCATTTATTCTCTCCTTTACCACTTTCTTCTCTTCACACCACACAACAATATAATACGTTCATTCTCATTTTATAAATTCTTTTCACACCTAACACGCCCCTGAGCTAATATTGTCCATCTGAACACATTGACTTTAGATCCATACTCTCATTCCAGACCAGTCTCACTACTTCTACAGCACATCAAAGGTAAATAACATACTCCTCATGTAAGACCACCATAGCACACTCAAGACTTGGTCCCTTTACAACATCCAATAACGATTTAATTGCACCAACCACCTTCCTGCCATTCAACTTCCTACTAAGCACCTGCATCATTCTTTGTTCCCATTTCATCCAATTATATCCCTAAATATTTAAACCCAGACACCTCCCACAACCATAACCCTTACTTCTAGCCCACGTTTACTTTTAAACCCTCCTTACACACCCTGCCACCTCACCAATCCTCTCAAACTCTCTCTCCAGATTCACCACACAAAGTTCTAAATTATCCATATAATGGGGGCAGATCACCCATTCTCCAGCATTCTAACACCACCATTTCCTGCCACCCCCATCTCTAATTCTTTTCATAACCCCACCTCAAGGGCCAAATTGAATAACCAAGGAGATAACACATCCCTGCCTCACACCGCTATTAATATTAAACCACCACTTTTGACACCATTTATTCTTATACACGCAAGCCACTGCTACTGTCATACATACTTTTAATCCATTCAGAAGACAATACCACACCATATATTACTAACACCTGCCATAGAGCTTTCTTATTAATCCTATCCTATCAAATGCCTGTTGCAAATCCATAAAACCTAAATGCACTTTCTTCTTCTCTCTCCCTCATTCTTCTTCTCCCTCATTTTCTCAATGTAAAGATTTGATCCACACTTACCACCTAAAAACGCACCTGTTTTCATCAATCAGCCCTTTCAGTCACTCGCACACACTCTTGACTAAAATACCAGCATATATTTTCCCTAAAACACTCAATAATAAACTAATTCCACTATAATTCCTACAGTTCCCCATATAAGCCTCCCCAACCTTATATATGCAGGTGAAAGATATTTCAAGCCTCAATATAAGGGTGTTATATGGTATATATATATATAGCAGCAGCAGCATATATATATATATATATATATATGTACTGAAGTGG
>JABUQX010146704.1:40000-42500 GCA_015478945.1 Trachelipus rathkii | reverse complement strand
AGGACCTAACTTTCACTCCATGTGCACCTGTGTGTGTGGGCAATAGGCATGAACGTTTTTGACACTTATACAAGCACACCAAAGTATACAAACATTCACACACGCACACACGCAGTCGTACAAGCACACCAAAGTACACAAGCATTCACATGCACATGCAAACTACACATAAGCAGAAACACACACACACACACACACACACACACACACACACACACACACACACACACACTCACCTATACACGCATTTATACAAGCACTCATGCTCATGCACACACGCACACCAACACAAAAACAGAAACACACTCATACACTGACAAACCTACGCATACGTACATTTAATAACATGCACATACATGACCACACACACACATATACACACACACACCTACATACACACACATAAAGAGTTTTGCAGGTCTAGCCAGCATCCAGAAAACAAATTTAAAGGTATGCAAAATTGGCAGGGACGAATGATCGCGTAAGTCCAGAGGAACGTGAGTAATGTCTTTTGGGGGTAAAATTTTCACCCTTTTGGTGGAAAGTTTTTCACCCTCTTTTGGGGGGGGAAATTTACTACCCTTTGTGGGAGATACATGAAAGTTTTACTCCATTTTGAGGGTAAAGTAAAGTTTCCCCTTTCTCGTTACTATATAAGCTCACAAAGACACACACACAAGTATACAACTTTTTTAAGGAAAACTACTACTACTACTACTACTACTACTACTACTACTAATAATAATAATAATAATAATAATAATAATAATAATAATAATAATAATAATAATAATAATAATAATAATAATAATAATAATAATAATAATAATAATAATAATAATAATAATAATAATAATAATAATAATAATAATAATAATAATAATAATAATAATAATAATAATAATAATAATAAAAATGTAAGATGAAAGAGTAGTATAGAGTTCGAATAATACTGATGAATTTACTCTGGTCTCTATAAAACAGCTGCTCTCTCTCTTGCTCTCTCTCTTTACTCTTTCCTGAAGTTCATCTGGCAACCCCATTCCTCATCTATGGTCAAATTACGCGTCGCTACTAAAAGATAACACTACAGATACCTTTGGCTTATAGTTCATATAACAGAGAAAGAGAGAGAGAGAGAGAGAGAGAGAGAGAGAGAGAGAGAGAGAGAGAGAGAGAGAGAGAGAGAGAGAGAGAGAGAAAAGAGAGAAATAGAGAAAAGCAGTATATACACACACACACACATATATATATATATATATATATATAATATATATATATATATTTAATATATATATGTATATATATAATATATATAACCTTCATATATATATGTATATATATGTATGTATATATATATATATTAATATATATAATATAATATAATATAATAATAATATATATATATATATATATATATATAATAATATATAATAATATATATATATCTAATAATATATATGCTAATATATAATAATATATATGTAATATAATAATAATAATAACTATATATATATATATCTTTCAATATAATATAATGCTATATATGTATATGTATAACAATAAAGATAAATATTATAATATTAACAAAATTATGTAGAAAGGAATAATGACATAATAATTATAATAATATAAAATATATATAATAATAATAATAATAAAGATATATATTTATATATATATATATATAGTAACATATAATATACACACATATGTAATATATATATATATATATATATATATATATATATATGACTGCTTTTTAATTAACTTTAACTTTAAAAATTTGTAAATCTGATTTTTAATTTTAAAAGATAAGTTTCAGGTTTAATTCAAGTAATTTAATTTAGGTTTTGATGCCACTAACAGAAATGTAGGTTTAAATTAAGTAAAAATATTATATTTTCAAAAATATTTTATTTGAAAATAAAATATTAATATTTAATTTAAACATACATTTCTCTCTTTATGTTTAAATTAAATATAAATATTTTATTTTCTAAAATATTATTTGAAAATAATATTTATATTTAATTTGTAATATATGTAATTAGTGTATTTGGTTAGTTTTATGAAATTTAAATTGAACTTGGTGTTATTTTTAGGATAGTAATTTAAAATGAATTGAATATTGTTACCTTGTTAACACATTTTTTATATATATCTTTGGTATTTGGGTGTCACGGGGGTTCCTCCGACCCTCCCCTCTGGGTATGAAACGTCCCCCCCCCTCTGTCCCCCATCGGCTCGAGCCCCTTGTTAACACATTTTTTATATATATTTCTTGGGTTACAACCTTAGTTCAATTCCAAAACCGCGAATGTTTAAATTTGAAGTTGCTTACATGTGAATGAAAAATTCTAAACATGCCAACATCGAACTCAACATTTCAGGGTTATAAGTTTCCGAATACATTTGTGCTTTCGGAATTGAAAAAACCCGGCAAACATTAACTTTCGTTATTTTCGGATTATACCGACGATATTATATTATGATTTTT
>JABUQX010146704.1:30000-32500 GCA_015478945.1 Trachelipus rathkii | reverse complement strand
TAAACTGGTGCCCGCCTTTTCCTACGCAATCTTTGCAAAAAAAAGCACGCATATTTTACAGAAAGCTCCTCCTGCATGCTCAGAATAAGATAGCCATGGATACTTTAAAATTCATTAAAATTGAAAACTTAAATTTCTCTCTCCAATTTTAGGAAATTTATAGCTTGGGAGTGGGCTCCAGGAGGATTTTAATAGAAGCTCCTTTGTTTGATCATCGATATGTTTATTCACATATAAGCCTATATCTAAGAACAATGAGCTACTTACTTCGTTTCTAGAAGATTCTAAAGAAGAGCTTTACTGCCAGGCGAAAAATGTTGATGGAAGTAATAAATTTTTGTCGAAGAAAAGTGATTTGAATTATTTTTTTAGCAATTTTATAAATAAAAAACATCATTAATGAAATCATTAACATTTCTTTAAATAAAAGTGCATGGTTAATTTCTTTACTAAAAAATTATAAAATAAAAAAGAAAAAACGGGAAAAGTAAAAAGCAACGTTGTAATATGAAAAATGAGGGAAAATGAATTGGAAGGGGTTTGTCGAAAAGTGTTTAACATTTTGTATATATATATATATATATATATATATATATATATATATATATATATAAACATATGTAACACTCTATACATATATATAGATATATACATATCTTTATATATATATATATATATATATATATATAATAAATATATAGAGATGTGTGAAGAGAAGATTAAGATGGGCATGTAGAAAAAGATTTGAATCTGATATATATATATATATATATTTCACTCAACCTTTGCCCCCCCTAAATGAAATCCTGCCTACGCCCATGTATATATATATATATATATATATATATATATATATATATATATATTCTTAATAATTTATATATATATATATATATATATATATATATATATTCATATATATATATATATATATATATATATATATATAATATATATATATATATATATATATATATATATATAATATAATATATATATATATATAATAACTATATATATATATATATAATATTATATATATATATATATATGTATATATATATAATATATATATATATATATATATATAATAATATACAATACATATATAATATAATATAATAATAATATATATATAATAAAAATAACAAATAAAAATATTTATTTATCTATATAAATTTTACAAATATAAATAACTAATTACCAAATATTTATAAATTTATATCTATTTATATTAGTGATGGACCGGATGTCAAAATTTGACTGTTTGCGGATGCGGATCTTAAAAGGATGAGGATGCGGATGCGGATGCGGATGCGGATCTTAAAGTAGATAGAGGATGCGGATTTTGAACCGGAAGCTCCTGTTTCCTCTGTGAAGTTTGAATAAAAATTACATATATATATATATATAAATATATATATATATATATATATATATATATATATATATATATATATATATATATATATATATATAATATATATATATATATATATATATATATATATATATATATATATATATATATATATATATATATATATATATATATATATATATATAATTCTCACCACCACACACGGACAGAGCCCTATTCAAGGAGGGGGTGTTGCACCTCAAATATTCATCACCTAACAAAATTTTTCAGATTATCACAGACGCATGCTTTAAAGTGAGAGAGATTAAATTCAGCAGGAAACACAGAAGATGGAAGAGAATTCTTCTGAACAGATGTGGCAGGAAAGAAATAAGCACCGCAGCGAACAAGCCTGAAGTTACCAATATAAACACAAAACTCATGCGCCGACACAGCACCCCTTGTGCTACGAGGGCGTCGTAAAGGTGGTGTTGCACCCAGTGATAGCTTCCTCGAGCACCTGCCCGCTACGGTACCACTATGAAAAGAGATAAAGCACCAACATCGCGCCGTAAAGATAGAGGTCAAGTGAACTGGAAAGTGTGCAGAACAGTTTATAAGCCTTTTGGCCTTTGCCTCGACCCTATCCAAAAGCCGGGTGAAACCAGGGCTACCCCCCTGATATGAGAGCAGTACTCCATACAAGGGCTGATGAGGCCTTTGCATAGCTGGAGTAACTGAGAAGAGGAAAAAAGTCTCGCAGCGTCTAAACAGAACTCCAGTTTCTTTGAGGCCGCCCTAGCAACCGTTGTGATGTGAGGTTCCAAGACATTTTTTTGTTTATGTTAAGGCCAAGGATGTTTATATTGTCAACAGGAGAGACGAGAGAACCGTTGAAAGAGATAGGAAAGTTAAAAGGTGTCTTAGAGGAGATTTGTAGAAGTCGGGTTTTTAAAGGAATTGAATTTCACAAGGGTCAGACGACCCCACCGGAAATTCTATCCAGATCAGCAGAGTAGATTAAGACGAGAGGCAATTAATTCTAGAAGTAAAAGAGGGAGCAGAATTGAAATGAGTTGAAGAATGAAGGGTCGAGTCATCGGCATACGA
The DNA here is from genome assembly GCA_015478945.1 of Trachelipus rathkii. Lineage (NCBI taxonomy): Eukaryota > Metazoa > Arthropoda > Malacostraca > Isopoda > Trachelipodidae > Trachelipus > Trachelipus rathkii. The sequence goes on along the minus strand of JABUQX010146704.1, from coordinate 30,030 downwards.
GTGGATAGAGTTAAATGTGCAGGTGAGAAA
>JABUQX010146703.1:0-25380 GCA_015478945.1 Trachelipus rathkii | reverse complement strand
AAGTTAGAGCTATAGGGCGATAGTTAGAAGGATCAGAGCAGCATCCTTTTTCGGAATAGGTTGGACATATGCGCGCTTCCAACACTGAGGGAAAGTGCTAGTATTGGAGGCATAGAGAATATAGTTGAACGAGGGGCGCGGTCAGCACGGAAGCACACCCTCAAAACTCGGAGAGGAATCCCCCACCTTCTTAACGTTCATAGATTTCAGGAGCCTATGCACCCGATCAATGAAATGACAGGTAAGGCATAGGACACCTGAGAGTGAGAAGGAGGAGGAAGAGGAATTGAATCGTCCAGGAGAGCTGTGGTAAAATAGTATCTCTAATAGTAAAATAACCTACAGTTGGCATTAAACTCTAATACTCAATACAGCATTAAATTTTCCTAAAATATTTCTTTCCTGCCAAAGCCGGGCTGAGGTGTTTCTGGCAAGAGGCGCCAGAGAAATTCGTCGTAAATCCCATGGGTATTTTTCAGCAAAATTCGCTTGAAGAAAGTTTTCTCAGCTTTGTTTCTGCCTAAAGAGGATCAAGTAACTAAAGCTGCTATAAGGCAAATCACGACCACGATACATCTATATGATTTCTTAGCTAGAGTGTAACAAAACAAATGGTAAGATGAGTTGTAGGAGAACTGAGAATTTTTTTCCACTCCTTCTGATAATTCTGAAGGTCTACAAGTTCCTAATAATAACTCTAAATATAATAAATTTCCTATCCAACCAAGATGACTTTAATATATAAAATGATTTAGTCTATAAGAAGGAATTTAATAAAACCAGCCCAACCCAACAACACCTAAGGTGGTAAATCACAATTTCATATGGCAGAGTTAAGCGATTTGAAGTGACTCTTTTCTGTCGTAAATAAGAATCGACTTATATTAAAAAGAGAGAAGGTTAAATGTTTTTTGCTGCACACATCTATATAGAACTAACTTCTTGACATCCTGGAATCCCAGTAATATAAGGGTCTTTTCTAAGGTGCTTTTCTCACAAACTAGTAATGATTATATACAGATATGGCACATGAAAAACAGATTTACACACCTGATAGTAAATAGTTAGCATAGCTTCACAGCTCTTCCAGGTACAGGTTAAATGAACGTGGTAGAAAGTCGGGCTATGGTCATGTATCTCAAGAAAATTGGCTGGGACGATCCGAACGTGGTAATCAGTACCTGAGCACATGTATAACAGATAACAAGCTGGTAAAATTATACTGAACGATGATCTCAGCCCCTCCACTACTAAACCACCCAAGAACCCATATAAACAATCAGGGTAAAGAAAGTACACTTGAAACCCCAAGAAATCCTTGTATTTAAGATTAACATACATAGAACAAGCATATAAGAAGAGAAAGAATAATCAACAATAATAGAAAACTATCTAATAGAATGGGTGGAATTATATGACTTTATAAGAGATAAGATATTTATATTTGTTTATTTAATTATTTAATACTTTAACTATATCAAAGTGAAGGTTACATATCCTCCATATAGAACAGATCATCTCCTCAAAGACAAAACATAAAGGTATATAAAGTCGTGTCGATGATAAATATATAACCCTCATAGATTTAATATAATAAGTTTAGTATATAAAACAGTTAGTAGTGGTTATATGAAATTGAGTTGATAATGCAAAGAACTTTTATAAATAAAACAATTCAGTAATTTATATGAATAAAATATAATAGAAAAAATAACTCTAAATTAGTGGTGAACATTAGTATATATTAATGTATATCCTTCATATACTTCAGATAAGAGAAGTTTATGTCATATTATGTTATAAAGTCAAAGAATATAACTAAGATAAGAATATAATATAATATAAACATAAGATATCCATGAACAGATAAAACCACAAAGAAGAGTGAAAAACACTTGCAAATAAAAAAGAATTAAACTACCTAAAATTAGAAAACTGTAATAAAAGATTCAAATAACAATCCAAAAGTTAATTAATCACCTTCTTAAACGAAAATTACAATAAATAAAACCATTGATCAATTAAAGTAGAAAAGATACACTATGACAATCCAATGTAACTATAAAGTAATGTACTAGTCAAATAGGTAGGTCAAAGCAGCAGTCAGTTGAAAGAAACAAACTAAGCCAAGAAAATTATAAGATAACCTGAATAGCTTATCAGCAATTAAGTTGAGACTGAATAATTATAACCCAAAGTTTCGCAATTTTCACCAAAATGGGAAGTGACTTAATGGTGATTTAGTTATTTACTGATAATTAGTATTATCCAAACAACGATGTTCATAACTCATACTACGTGGAATAACCCTGGCAAGGTGGAGGCAGGTGGCAGGCAGGAGTAAGATAGCGAGCAGGTGGCAGGCGGCAGCGTGGCAGGTGGTTAGCAGTGAGTAGCAGAAGAGAAGTAGGAGTGAAAAGGAGCAGGAGAGAGCAGGTATATGAGGTGGCAGGCAGAGCATATATATATATATTTTTTTTTTTTTTTTTTTTTTTTTTTTTTTTTTTTTTTTTTTACATGATACCATCACTCACGGGCAATGAAAATGAGGGCAAAATAAATAAAAATAAGCAATAATAAAATTAATAAATAGTAACAAATAAATAAAGTGTAACTGCCACCCTGACCCTTCCTGTAACCCACTCCTCAAAGCAGAGGGTAATTGAATAGAGGCATTGGGTACGTAAAACAAAGAATGTAATAAAATAAATCAACGAGATGGTTAAGAGTTGAGAAAACTACTGAACTATGATCCCGAGTCCAATAGATTCAATACAATTTTCATGATAGGAACAACCCTCCTTAGTGCCATGAAAGATCTCAGTGGAAGTAGAGATACATAAATTTACAAACGTCTGTCGCATAAGTCCATCAATAATTGGTAGAAATAGAGAAAATCATGTCAAGACTTATATAAGAGGTCAATAAGGGAGTCAGAGAGCAGGGAAGCCATAAGCCTCTTAGCCTGTAGTCAACCCTATCCAAAAGGAGGGTGGAAACCTGATCCACCAAATGGAAACAGGTCTATGGAGAAGTAGTTTCAGACATTAATCTTTATAAGAACTGTATATTCCTTACAGAAGAAAACTACGCAACTGGGAATAAATTCCCAGCTGAGGCTATTTTAAAGCAAACTGATGGATGAGGCCCAAAGATAATTCAATCATTGTGTTTAGTCCAGAATGCCATGGCAGCCATGTGATGATTATATAAGACAGAGTATAGAGAGCAGAGGGTGGTGAGAGTGGAGAGCAGGAGAGAGGAGTGATAGTGGCAGGGTAGAGGAGTGGCGGAGCATATATGGTATGTTATTAGCAGAGCATGAGGGTATATATATATATATATATATATATATATATATAGTGAAACAGGAGGTGAGAGGAGCATATATATAGCAAAGAGTAGGAGATAGATGAGGATATATATATATATATATATATATATAGAGAAGAGGTATATATATATATATATAAAGATATATATATATATATATATATATATATATATAAAAGAAGAAAGATTATTGATAAAACTGAAACTTTTGTATGATAATAAATTATTTACTTTCATTTAAAAAAATAGAATATAAATAATGAATATGGAATGATGGGAAAATTGTTTAATTAAGATAGAGTTAGTTAAATTTGATATTATTAAAAGTAATTTCTCAACAACTAAAATTATAAACCAGTTTCTAATGAAATGAAATAATTATAATTGTCAAAAACACAAATTTTCAGTACACTCCATCAGCTTACGGGGTCCCGTTTTAACTTTGTCAGTCTTCATGGTGATATTTCAGCTTGTCTTCTTGATCCCCTTCGGCAGAGATCGAAAATGCCCTATCTTCAGCTGGCAGGCTGGCCAAGGGAGCAGGCACTGCTTTTGTCAACTGGTTAGTGTCTTCAGCCTTTAAGATCCTGTGTGGACAACAAATTTTTACTTCACTACTCTGGTCCTTCCGAAATTTTGTACCAAAGCTCTAGCTCTTCTTCTATGCCTCAGTGGTAAAAACTATAAAATAAAGCTGTCTTTTTCTTTAACTCATCGATTGTTAGGAGTAGTGATGTAGGTCGATGTAGATGATGTCGTAATGCATAAGCAGGTGTATTCTCAGTAGAAAACCGTAATTCCAAAGAAGGTTATGGAATCCAGATACGGAGTTATTAATGATCTTCTCCAGAACTCCGTGGATTTTGTCGCTGGATGGTGGTGCGGAGCTGCTGCCTACTAAAAATCCGTGGTATATTCAGATCAAGTCCCAGTTGCTCGGCGATTTGATTAGCTTCTTTAACACTTCATCGGTAGATTTTTTCTTCATCTTTCCGATAGCTCCTAACCATTTCCACAAAAGCTGAATGTGCTGCGAGGTTTTTACGATATCCAAGGTCTTGGATTGAGAGCATTTACAACTTTAACATCGCAGAGTACTCTGATCACATCACAGCTTAAACGACGACTGATATGTCGTTGACTAAAAGGTTTTTCTGCATATATTTCCTCTGGTGTGGAGCGATTTCTTAATGCTTGTACCATTCGTACAAAGTGCTTCTTAAACACTCTGATGCACTTTGTGCTGTTCAGACCATCTGTCTGACATAGGCTGATGTTTCATTAATTTCTCAAGACAGACTTCAGAAAAACGAATTAATTATCCTTTTATAGTTCTACAGTATTGGTGATTTCTGGTATTAGTTCAAATCATTTACTACTAGATTTTGTTTGTGTAAAAAAGCAATGAAAAACAATGCTTTTTATACTTTTTTCCGCAATATTGCTTGGACACCTCCTTCTTACCAGACATAGTAGTTAGCCATCGAAACCCAAGCCCACGCATTTTTCGGGATCCAGTTCTTCGGTCGTGACAAAATCGCCAGGCTTTCGGTACGGGCTAAGGTCAAGTGCCAGTTCACAAAGCCAATAAATTCTTGAATGACCTGGAATCTTATGTTTGAAATAAGGAACCGTGATATGGTTGAGTTCTTTCCAAAATATCAGCTGTTTCATCTGTTAGTTGGCGTCGCAATGCTTCTTTGAATTTACAACGATGCCTTTGTTAGGTGTACCATTGATAGAGAAACATCTCCATTCTTGAATCTGAAACCGACAGAAGGTGGTTTTTCTTCCCCTTTTCAAAATGGTAGTTTTTCAACATTGATTCCGGTACCATTCGAAGAGGCACACAAATCTTCGGTAAACGCCTTCTATCAAGTGATGTCACCTTTGAAGCGTAATTCGCGCGTACCAAAAATGCCGCCACATGAATTTACTGAGATAATATTTATTTTCTTGCGATTTTCTTAGAATGCGATTAATTCTGATGTTCATCGGTACAACCCGTGTAGGGAACAATCTTTCGCAGCTTCGTAATGGTAGTTGAGGCGCCACCGTGCTTAGGGCATCCTTGATAAACCGCATTACGAAATAAACTCATATTTATAGCGATCTGGCTATTGAAGAGCCTAGACTCCTCAGACCGGGGAACTTTGGCCTCCCAGAAATAAACATAAAACTCTGGTGAAATGCTCCCTTTGAGGGCGTCAGAACCAAGTGGAATATGTCTCCAAGACTCAAACCATCTGGACAATTGAATTTCTCTTTGCTGGTAGTGGAATCTTTAAAATGGTAGGTTCAGTGAAACCATCACTCTTTCAGTAACTTTTTTTTCTCAGTCGAAATCATAAATGAATGTCCAACGTATCTACCAATGTCATTTTCGTGACTGTCATTTACTGAAACGCAATATCTAAAATCTGGACCCAGTCTTCTGACCTCCGTCGAGGTGCCGGCCTGTGGGTGTGGATCTCTTCATCAGTGAAAAACAAGTAGCTAGGTGGAGATCAGTTCTCAGTAAGCCCTGGCCTGACCTACTGGTATCTGCCACCGCTGAAATACCTACATCTGTCTTTCAACTCTCCACTCCATGAGCAAAACAAAAGAGAGTATAGATAGTATATAGAGTATATACATATATATATATGATAAGTATATATGGAGGAGGTAAGTATATAAGTATATATAAGTATATATATAAGTATATAAGTAGCATAAGAGTGATATATGTTATATATGCTGATATAGTATATATATAAGGTATATAAGTGGTTTACTACTAAACCCGGCCATTGATATGGTCATATTAATACTACTTGATTGTCTAAGATGTTAACAGAATTATATAAAAACCATGCTGAAACACTCAATACGTCTCAATTAAAATAGCTTTTAAATAGCCAACCCTGATGCGGACAGCATCAAGTGTTAAAGATCTACTTTAAGAAGTGAAACACACAAATAATATAATATTTAAAGTAATACACATGAATTCCCAATATCCAATGATCTGATGAATGAACTATAATCTTGCCACTGAGACGGTGCCGAATTGAGAGTGAAGTGCCGTCAATGAGTGATAATTTAACACATTTGAACTCTGCATAATTTTGACAAAAAGGAATTATAAACCGACTGAAACAATAAAATCTGTATATTATATACTACATATCGAACACTAAAAGCATGAAAACGAACAGTTTAATGGCTAAATTTAACAAATGAAGTTGTTGAAAGAGCGATACACCCTATCGGTTATAAAGTGAGAAATGATTTTGATTGGTAATACTCCGCTATAAATATCATTCTTCCTATTTATAGGCCAAATTTACTGGAGTTTTTTTTGGACAAAATCAAAATGGAATCCCAAAATTAGTGATGGGTTTACTCTAAGTGGCAATAGGGGTAACCATGATTACAAGGCAATAACCAATAACAAATCATACAAAGACAAAATGACTGATTAATTCTCAAGCTAGTACCTGACTTTGATCCAATCCAGAAATGTCTTCAACATGTTCATCAATATCTTCATATTCCTCCTTAAAGTCCAGAGGTTCATCTTTTATTTCCAATTCCCTTTTGACATCTATGATATTGATTGGGTAAAAACATTTAACCTGTTGAAAAATAAAAATAATAATAATAATAATAATAATAATAATAATAATAATAATAATAATAATAATAATAATAATAATAATAATCAAATAATAATAATAATAATAATAACAATGGGTATGAAGTAAATGATAGATATTATTATTCAATAATCATATTAATCTAATAATAATAATAATAATAATAATAATAATAATAATAATAATAATAATAATAATAATAATAATAATAATAATAATAATAATAATAATAATAATAATAATAATAATAATAATAATAATAATAATAATAATAATAATAATAATAATAATAATAATAATAATAATAATAAGTAAGCATGTGGTTGAATGTCTTAAAAACCAAAACCAATGATGAGGTCTTGAGAGAAAAGTATATGGAAATATTTAAGGAAGAAAAAAAAAGAATACCAAAAGTTGCATATGTAGGAGAGGGGGGGGGGGAAAGAGATAAATGAACAGTTTGGAAGTAGGATGAATAGGGATTTAGAAGGGAATAGGAAACTCTTCTGTAAGGAAGTACCAAAGGTTAAGAAAGAGAGTAAAGGGAATCTTCAGAGAATAATGAATAGGGATCGTACTTTTGTGATTGATGAAATGGATGTGAGGAGTGTGGAGGGAACTCTTCAAAAATCTGCATGTTAGCTGTAATGAAGAGGTGATAGTGAATGTGTGTAGGTTTGAAGGTGTAAGAAGAAATAGGTATTTTGGGGATGAGGTAGAGTGAGAAAGTTGAAGAATGGTTAATCTACAGGTACAGATGGCTTTATTGGTGAAATGATCAAGAATGGAGGCAAGATTGTGAATGACTGGATATAGAAGTTGTGTAGCAAAACGTTTATGGGGGGTAGAGTTTCAAAGGATTGGAGGATAGCAGTAATAGTACCCTTATATAAGGATAATGGGAATATTGGTAACTATAGGAACTATAGTGGAATTAGTTTGTTGAGAATTCAAGGAATGATATATATATATATATATATATATATATATATATATATATATATATATATATATATATATATATATATATATATATATATATATATATATATATATATATATATATATATATATATATATGCTGAATTTGTGGTTGAAAGAGTGTGTCGAGTGACAGAAGGACTGATTGGTGAAGAACAAGGTGCATTTAGAAGTGGCAGAGGATGTGCAGATCAGATTTTCACATTGAAAGAAATGAATAAGAGAGAGAAGAAGAATAAATTGTATTTAGGTTTTATGTATTTGCAACAGGCGTATGACAGGATTAATAGGGAAGCAATGTGGAAGGTGTTAGTTATATATGGTGTTGGTGGTAGGCTTCAGAATGGAGTCAAAAGTATGTATGTATGACGATAGGGAAGCGTGTGTAGAGTAAAAGGAGTCGAAAGTGATTGGTTTAATATTGATAGCGGAGTGATGCAGGGATGTGTTATATCTTCTTGGTTATTTAATTTGTATATGGATGGGGTTATGAAAGAATTACGAAATGGGGGTGGCAGGGGAAGGTGTTAGAATGATGGAGAATGGAAGAGAGTGGAGGGTACCCTGCTTATTGTATGGGGATGATTTGTTTTGTGTGGTGAATCTGAAGAGAGTTTGAGAGATTAGTAGAGGAGTTTCGCTTGGTGTGCAAAAGGAGGGGTTTGAAAGTAAATGAAGATGAGAGGAAGGTTATGGTAGTGAGCGAGGGCAGTGCTCGGTGTGAAGTCGTGCTAGATGGTAAGCAACTGGAACAAGTATCTGAGTATATATATATATATATATATATATATATATAGCAGCAGGATGCCATACGAAGTGATATATATATATATATATATATATATATATATATTAATATAATATATATATATATATATATATATATATATATATATTACAGAGGTGGGCACCCCCGCTCATTTAGTGTTTCCGCACCTCGAGAAAACGTAGTCCGCCAGCGCTCCTCCGCACTTATCTCAGACCATCAAACCTCCGGGTTACTCGTAAGTCCGCACGGCTGTCCGCACGTCCGTGCACGTCTCCCGCTAATAAAAGATTTTAAAAATTAAAATACTAAATAGTATATCCTTACAAAAAATTTTTATAATATTGTATGAAAAATTGAATGAATATTTACAAAATCTCAAGATTTTCCACTTCCTCCCCAATGTCGTCTTCAAAGGACAAGAGATCCATATTACCTTTCAAAAAGATTAGGTGCTCAAAATTAAAAGCAGTTAAGGCTGACCTCTTTGCCCCTCAAAATATCCCCACCAATACTAAATATTCGCTCTACAGCCGCAGAACTAGGGAGAGGTGTATTATATTTTATGAACAAGTTCAACAAATTCTGCCTATGCTGAAAGGGGAAAGATGTCCTTGGTGAGAGGAGCGCTGGTGTTCACCTCCAGCAGTCCATTGCTAATTTAAGGTCCTCACCTAAATCATTCTTGCCTCCCTTCTGAAATATTTGACCACCCTGTCCGCCCATAAGAAGGTCTATTTCTTCCAAGACTTTAGTAGTAATCCATGAAAGCCTCGACTCCTGCAGATTCGATGCTAATGCCACGTATCAGCTCGGTAGCTGAGAGCATATATTATATTTATATATAGTTATATATTATATATTATGTATATACATATACAGTTATATATATTAATATATATTATATATATATATATATGCATAAGATCAAAGAATTCTGTGTAAACCCAAATATATATATATATATATATATATATATATATATATATATATATATATTATTATTAGTTATATATATATATATATAAGGTTATAATATATATATATATATATATATATTTGGGCTTTACACAGAATTGATTTAGATATTGCCTAGTTATTATAGTAATAATATAATTAATTAAAGTTATAGATGAGGGTATTAGCCATTCAGTCTATAAAATCACTTTAAATGTTATTTATTATATATGGTACCTTTAAAGAGGTTGAGATTATTTTTGAAGTTTAATTATTAAAAAAAGTCTTAGACTAAAGGTATAATTAGTTATAAACTTAAATAAATATATTTCTTTATTATAACCAATAAGAATTCTAAATAAACCATATTTTCATTTTTTAAAAAGGTGCGGAACAAAAGAGCGAAAATTTTTTGATCCGCATGTGCAAGTCCGCTAATTTCCAGACGACTCCGCACTTCCGCTAGTCCGCACCTATTCTGGTAGTCCGCTCGAGCGGACTAGCGGACTAGCGGACCAAAGAGCGGAAGTGCTCACCTCTGATATATATATAAAGAGCAGTGTTATACAGGCAGCTGGGTTACAGCAGTTAGCATATGCTATAAGGTTATATATAAGAAGAGTTAGTATATATATATATATATATAAAGATATATATATATATATATAATATATATATGGACAATCTTTTGAAGGCGTGTTAGGTGGAAAAGAATTGATAAAATGAGGAATGAACGTATTAGGAGAGTTATGTGGTGTAAAGAAAGGGGTAAATGAGAGAATAATGAAAATACATGAGATGGTCTGGTCATGTGGAAAGGATGGATGATAGTCGGTTGGTTAGGGGGATGCATAGTGAGTGTGCTGTGGGAATCGACCGGCTGGAGACTGAAGAAAAAGTGATTGAGTGAGTAAAGGAATGCCTGGAGGAAAGGGAATATAAGTTTGGCATAGGCGAAAAGAAACTCCAATAATAGAGTCAATGGCGGATTTTGTGAGGAAGTATAATTGTGAGCCTGGTCCAGGGGATTAAACCCCGCATTGATGTGATACCATAATGAGGGTCCGTCCGGGTCATGTGAAGCTGGGCTTTTCTCGACTTCACGCCATATTCTTTCTCTACTACTTTTCTGTTTCCGGTATATGCGGCACCTTACCCCCAGTCTTGGGGAGAGAAGGTGGGGTGATGATGATGATAATATTTTAATGGGCAACAATGTTTTGTCTCCCTAGCTTCCGAGGCCAAGAACCGCCGGTGATTCTCTTTTAAGAAATTTCATTTAAGTATATTTGACAATTTTTGCCCTTTTAAAAGGAATATTATAAAGCCTAAGGCAATCATTGATCAAGACCATTTAACAAATCAAGGATTGCTAACACGTGATATTAGATTAGTTTCTGTACAATGAAGGAAATAAATTAACTTATAGAATTTATTTATACACATTCAAAGTATTTATTTTATTTCAAATAATTAAATATGAATGTAAAAAGTAGCATAAATTTAAGGTTCTTAAGAGTTAGGCTAAAAAGATTTGGAACCACTGGTTTAAACCAAACAACCAATATTATAACTAATAATATAAATATTAGTTTATTAATATTTTACTCGAACTACTACAGGAGCATAGGAAAATCTAACTAAAAGATGGAGAGAGAAAATAAAAATATTTTTCTTCTGTAGTTCATTACATACATTCATTTATTCATACAAAATACATTGTGTATCTTTAACCTTCAGTAAAATTATAAAAATGTAAGCTCACAAAATATGCTAAGAAAACATACAAAAGTGGTAGTTGTGTGGATTTTTATTTTTATATATAACCCTGACTTACACTACAAAAGAATATTTGTCATTTGATGTGTGTTGAAAGGCCATGGGATTCAAAATACGTGTTTGAGTGATAATTTCAATAAATGTAGGATGGCTTAACATAAGACTTTATCTGCCAATGTTTTAAAAATCAATAACTACTGATTATCATAACTACAAACACGATCTAACTTTGAATTAAGAAAACGCACCAGATTAGTCTGAAATATACTATAAATAGTGTGGGGATTAATGACCCAGTCCCAGGTAGCTGGGCTAATGAAGACCAGATCACCAATCTACATTTATTCCTACTTCCAAACTAATCTCTGGCGCAGTACCACTTTTGCTCGATCAGTTTGGAAGGAGCCAATGAATAGTGGAATATAAATTTGTATATATATATATATACTCGGTGGACCTCGTGTGGACCAGAGTAATTAATATATATATATATATACAATGAATGAAAAATAATTGTTGATTCTCTAATTTACTGCTTATATAAACTGAATGTCCATAAAAGAATCGAGTTTCATTTATGATGATTTTTGGGGACGAAAAAGTTTTATCGTATATTAAATTTAATTGAAATTTATTTTCTATGTTGTTATTGAAAGTATATTGAGTTTATTTTTATACGGAAGTCGCTTTAATATTTGAAATTATAAGATTTTATTGCGAATTTATTTCTGAATTCCGAATGTGTAACCACGTTATCGAACAAGATGTAGTATAATTTTATATCTTCAAAGTGGACATGAGATGAAAAAACTCTAGTCAAATTCCGAAGATGATGAGACAATAATAACAACAATATTTATTGTGATAACGATAACAACAATAATAGCATACTACTAAGACTCTCGACTTTCTATAATTAGTACTATGAAAGCACACACACACACACACACACAATAATAGAAAGCAGTATACTAGTTACACTAAAATAAATAATAATAATAATAATAATAATAATAATAATAATAATAATAATTATTATTAATGGTAATGACTACCAATAATAATTATTATTTGTAGGAACAATCTTCGTTGAAGACACAAAGGTGTTTCAGTGAGAAGATGAATTCCGATAATAACTTTGCTTTTGTTCCTCAATGAATCTAGTTCTTACAAAGAAGACTAGAAGCCATTTAGAACGTATAAGCAAGGTTTAAAGAGGGAAGGCTAATTATTACTACTAAACAGAGGTAAAGCCTCTGTCTAAGGGAACTAACTTGCTCCACCACCAGGGTTAAACTATATCTACCATTACCACTAGTTACAATTTTCATGCACGGAATTCGCGGCGTGAAAGTTACACAATTTTTTAGAAACTCGCTGAACTTTGACCTTTAATTTTAAATATTTTGCGACAAATATTTGGGGATTTATATATATATATCGCACTATATATATATATGAATTATATTTATATAATAAAAATTATATAAAATAAATTATAAATCATAGTTTTGATTGGATGAGTCATTTTAGGTAGCGATTTTTATTTGTCAATTTTTGACTCGGAAAATTTTCGGAACATGATCAGTTGTTAAGTCGATTTTTTATATTTCTAAATAAATTTTTATAGATTTATATATATGATTTAACAAAATATATATATAAAGAACGATTTTCATTTATAATATTTAAAGGGGGAATGTTACAAATATATTTTATGACAAGAATCGGTTTTATGACGACTCTTGAAAATGCAGATTTCACGTATGAAATATTGACCAGTATTTAGATTTTGATTTTTAGTTATTATTTCTGAATTTCTATTTTCTATGTTAATTACAATTTATATTTAATTTTTCATATTAATAAAAAATGATTCTCCTTTTTTAGCGACGATACAGCAATTTCTGACCTACCTATTTTAATTGAAATTTCTATTTCAACTATGACGAGAATATTTCTCTCTATAAAACATTTATCATGATGAATTTTACCCTTTCGATTTCTACGTTTTTGCTTACTTTTATTTAATTTTTTAGTTTTACTATTATTATTTTTTTTTTATCAAATCTTTAAGTTTAATAGTTCTAATTATTCCCCTTATATTAAATTTTCCCAAATCTTTTATTTTCCCAAAATTTCCCTTTAGCGTTTTTGCTTACTTTTTTGTATGTGAATTTATTGTTTGTATGTATAAAAAAATAAACAAAAAATCAGTATACATCACGTTGGGAAAAAGTGTGTATGGAACTATTATATCTTTTTAGCTTTCGCCGAAGAGATAGAGAGAGGGAGAGTAAAAAGATAGACAAAAACCTCGAAGATATCTCCACCTATAAAAAACTGGACATGAAATTTAAAACGAAATAAAAAAGGCGACTTGGAAGGTGATTTGCACAGATATTTGGTTTGGTGATAAAAACCAACCACCAAATAACCGTAGGCGAATCGGATTAATCCAAGACTGCGAAGTGAACTATTCTATAAGAAGTACTTCAACATTATATATCGACTCGTGTGTCCACTATCAAAAATTGAGTCATTCCAATTAGAACAACTCAATCAGAAGAGACTGATTCGATATATAACACTAAAGCACTTATCAAAAAATGACATATGAATAAATCAAAAACTGAAGCCTTTTTTACTAATATCTGAAATAGGATAGAAGGGGGGCTGAATAGCCATTAGTGGGGTCCTATCAGTTTGTCCAGGAAGGCTTTATGAATGATATAACTATACAAATTTCCTAAAAATCACTGTTTAACGGAAGGAAAGTTTTCAATGGTTCCGTTGAGAATTTATAAAAAAAAAGCATTCTCAACCCTAAATTAAACATCGGTAAGACACTTCCAAAAACAGTGCTGAACCTCTAAAATTGAAAGGTTGAAGCTCACTTGAGGAGCAAGCTTCATCAAATTTATTGACTACTGTAACTGCATTATAAATGAATCTCGTAGACTTCTCTTTCGACTCGGAATGCAAAATATGGGACGGAGTCTACTGATGACAAGTGCAGCAAATTAAGATTTAGAATGAAAGCTTTTTCCGCACTTGCTCTTTTATAGTTCACCGAAAAGATGCTCACGCGGTTGCTGAATAACATTTAATCAATTAAATCTTAAATTAAATTATTGATGTTTTAATGACAATTTTACTATCAAAAGATAGCAAATTTAAAACTATATACTAAATAAATAAATTTGTTGAACGAACTAATTTAGATTTATTGTAAAAATCATTAGAAGTTTACAAAGGAAACCTCTGGCAACAATCACATATTGTCAACTGGATACGTTTATTCTCAGAGAAATTACATAATAATTGTAATTTCTTAATTAAAGATAATTAACAATTTTAACAATAACTATCAGATTCTGTATGTTTTTCTGATTAATTTGATATAAATTTTATTTTTCTAAGACGATTGTGAGCTAAAATATATTGAATTTTTAATGTAAAAATTTGAAAGGTCATCTGAGGTCAAAACTTGACCTTCCGATTAAAGGAGGTTAATGACACTTAAGTAAATGAAAGACTAGAGTGTTCAGACCAACTTGAAATATCAACCAAGTCTGGCACTCATTGAGCACCTGGTTAATTAGGGGGGGGCGGGAAAACTTTCAAAATGAAAATTCTCAAAATCGCAGGCCTATCTTTGACAGGTAATTTGATATGTTTATAATTAGGTAATTATGACTTTGATCGATGTAAAACTTTATCAAAATATAGTTTTATATCTGTAGTATAATTAAGGGAAGTATGAAATTTCAAAACTCTGTCAAAAGAGAGAAAATCGAATGCCGGTTACTTGTATCAGTTTTACCTTTCAATTTGGAAGGTTCTGTGTAAATGTATATATTTATATATATATATATATATATATATATATATATATATATATATATATATATATATATATATATATATATATATATCGAAATATATAATTTACTTGGTTGAAATTTGGTACAACAATAGTTTTTGACATGAATAAGAAGAATCCGATGAAATTTTTAATAAAAAATGAAATGGGGGGGGGCTCCAGCCCCATACCCCATTTTTTAGGGGTTACAGGTAACCTAGGGGTCCCAAACTTGGGACTTTTACTATTTGTTATTAAATGAATTAATATTGTGAGTTTCAAGGTAGCCCAATTATAAGGGATACTTTACTTTTATGAGCCTTTATCATAGTACGGTATTGAAATCTGAAATTTCTCGGTGCAAAATTGCACCGACTCTCAGAGCAATTTTTTATTAAATTTTAATTTTCATATATAAATGATTATTAAGATTACTATTTACAATTTTTTAAAAGGAAATAGTGATGACTAATGCATTCACAATTCCCTTGATCACGATTGCAAGTTAACCACTCGCGAATCCAGTCATCAAAACCCAAAAGGAAAACTGGCCACAAGTGGCAAATGAAGTAATTTAAAATAAATTACGACATTAAATTCCCCAACCAAAGGAATCCAACAGAAAAATATAATTTGTTTTCGTAAGTTTTGGTGAAAGAAAATATAGTAAATAAGTATACTCTTTATTCGTCAGTGAACCACGTCCGAGGAGGAGGATGAAAGCCAAAAAATGACCCATACGCAGTGACAAAATATGATTCTCAAGTCTTGCACACTCGAATCTCAGAAAACAACCTTCTAAAACCTTAACAAGGGAAGGTGGGTTTACATTGTAAACGGGGGGGTTAAGTCTCAGACGTTAACCATGCTCCCACTCCACCAGCAACATTTGGTCAAGGACTTATGATAGTACCTACCACGGACGCCCCCTTCCCAGAGGGACTTCCATTCCAGGACCGCTGCTTTTATTTTTATTGAAGGCTTTCCTTCAATTTTTTCCTACATCAAAAGGTTTTGCCTGTTTTACCTTTGTTCCTAACAATTTTCGGTATGTATTAGGAGATGAATATGCAAGGCTTTCGAAATCATACCCTAAAACGTTGTTGGGATCAATTAATAACCCCATCCAAGGGACGAACGCGATTAACTTTTGAAATAAGAAGTATAAGTAAGAAATTTAATAGATTATTTTTAATGTTCAATAGTAAGAGAAATTATATGATAAGTTTTTTAATGTTGTCTAAATGGCTAATAAGGTTGTCGTCGGAGCTTATTTCGAATCGAATATAGCTTTGATCCGACGGGAAGCCAGGATGTTAGCCTGGCGGCGGTTCCTAGGGGGAGAACTTGATGTTGTAGGTGATTCTTCTTCTGTAGAAGAATCATAAATGTTACTATGAATTTCCAAAGGGTAAAGATGAATGACTGCGCGAGTAATTTCACCTGTTCTCGTACTCAAAGAAACCGATCTTACATAGCCATCAGGGGGAGTATGCAAAACTTTTACAATTCCCAATTTCCATTTTAAACGGGGACCGTCATCTTCCACCAGGACGACGTCTCCGATAGTTACATTTGGGCGATCAGATTTATTGTAAGATTGCCTTAAATTTAATAAATAATCCTTTTCCCATTTAATTTTAAATTTATTTACAAGGGAGAGGATGTATTTGTAACGTTTACCAATTTTTATAGGATCTAAATATGTGGGATCCATTTCAATAAGTTCCTCTGGAACTGGGAGCGAATTTAATTTATGCCCTGTTAATAAATGAAAAGGGGTGAGTGGTTCCTCACTATGGAGGTCATCCCTACAAAGGTGAGAGGACGGCAATTTAAAACCGCCTCTACTTCAATGATAATTGTATAAAATTCATCATAAGTGATGAGGGCATTAGTAAGGGTACGTTTTAAATGGAGTTTGGTTAACCCAATTAGACGCTCAAAAAATCCTCCGTAGTGGCTGCTACGAGCAGGATTGAACCTCCATGTAATGGAGTATTGATTAAAAAATTGTTTTACTGATGGTAAACTATGTAACTGTTTTAGATAATCAGATGATGCATGAAAGTAGGTGGCGTTATCAGAATAAACGACAGAGGGGATACCACGTCTACCCATGAAACGGCGGAATGATCTCAAAAAGGATTCTGTGCTATTGTCTAAAACGAGCTCGAGATGGACTGCTCGAGTCGTTGCACAAGTAAATAATACAATATAACATTTGGTTGTAGCTGTTTTTGAAGTTTTAATTAAAATGACCTGTCAGGTCAACTCCCAAAATAGTAAATGGCTTGGTGTTTATAACTCTTACTTTAGGCAAAGCAGCCAGAGGGGCAGACCTAAAGTGAAGAGCTTGCAAACGTTTACATAAAATGCATGGTCTTGTGACTTTTTTAATATTAGTTCTCATATGGGAAAAATAATACTTTCTGCGTATTATTAAAAGGAGCTCAGAGGTTCCTAAATGATGAAAGGACATATGGGTGTCCCATATGATAAGTTTTATTAAATGATGGTTATTTGGGAGTAAATAAGGGAATTTGGTGTCATAAGGTAGGAAAGAATTTCCCAACCTTCTATCACACCTGAGTATACCATTTACTAATATTATATTAAGTTGTTTACACAACTGTGTAAGGGGTTTTTTATTTTTTAAACAATCATTTCAGACTGAAAATGCAAACTTTGCATATTTTTGATCCAATATGACTCAGAAATTTGTTTCTCCTCAATGGAGAGTTGATGGGAGAATTCAGGTTTAACAATTGATTTATTTAAAGGGGATTTATTTACAGAGTTTTTCAAATTATTTATAAACCTGAATACTAAAGCTGTTATTTTTACAATTTTATTATAAGATGAATAATTCTCACTGTTCAGTATACTTTCAACAGGAGTAACTGTCACAGCTGAGATTATGAGATCTTCTTTATTTTGTGAAGAAGAAGGATGTTTCCCTCCAGACTGGCCAGTCTGAGGGATTTAAGAGCCAAGCTGGACCTGATGTCCATAAATCAGAAGCTAAGTATTTACAGTCTGACCCGCGAGAAGCGAGGTCAGCGGGGTTGTCCTGCGTAGGGACATATTTCCACTCTATAGAGGGAACATTTTTTCTAATCTCGTCCACCCTGTTCTGGTTAAAGGTGGGGAGTTGTTTTTGTGAAAAAATCCACTGCAAGGTGACTTGACTATCACACCAAGCATATATTTTCTCAAAGTTTAATATATTTTCAAATGTTTCTAGAATAAATTTTAACATGCGCGATGATAATAGGGCTCCCATAAGTTCTAATCGGGGGATGGAAAGCTCTTTAATGGGGGATACTTTAACTTTTGATAATAATATTTTTGAAATAGGTGTTGAGTCTGCACAAGAGACTACATACACCACTGTACCGTATGCAGAGCCAGATGCATCGGAAAAGGCGTGGAGTTCCACATTAATTGAATATATAAGTTGCCTGGGCAACTTTAAGTTTAAACATTGTTTAAATTGAACCACAAGTGATCTCCATTCTTTTTGAAGATCATTGGGGATCTTGTGGTCCCAGTCAAGTTTTAATTTCCAAATTTTTTGTAGAAGCATTTTGCCTCTTATAACTACGGGTGACAAAACACCAAGAGGATCAAATGCAGATGCAACATTATGTAATATTTTACGTTTGGTATTGGCTTCTGGGTCGAAGCTACGAGTGGGGTAAGACATGGTATCGGAAGAAGTATCCCATTCCATACCTAAAATTTTTAAACAAGGTTCTTCTATGCCCAATTCTTTTTCTTGAAACATAGAAGCAGCGAGAGATGAGTTGGAAGCCCACTCTCTTAAATTTAAACCAGCCTCTGCAAATAAGGATCTGGTTTCAAAAAAATATTGTTTTATTTCTTCCTCGGTGTCAAATGTACCGAAGAGGTTATCTACATAAATTTGTTCTAATATGGCATCTTTGTATGCCGTTTGGGATTTATTTACATGGTGGTGGAGGCATGCTGCCAATAAAAATGGACTACAAGTTGCTCCAAATAGTACTGATTTGAACCTATATGTCACTATAGGCGATTGGGGGTCTGAGGGGTCTCTGACCCATAGGAAACGAGTTGAATCTCGATCCTGTTCTGCTAAACGAATACCTAAGAAAGCCTTTTCAATGTCTGAGGAAGTTGCGTACTTTTTTATTCTAAATTTTAATAATAATTTTCCCAGATCTGTTATCAGAGACGGACCACTGTGTAAACAGAAATTTAAACTGGGGTTATTGGATGAACAGTCATAAACTAAACGAAGTTTAGTTGTAGAGGAATTTTTGCGCACCCCATGATGGGGAAGGTAGTGTAACTTGGCTTCAGGATGAAGGGGGTGGAAGGTTTTACTTCCTCGATGAAGTCAAGGGACAGCTGTTCCTTTATCACATCGTTGTATGATTTTAATAATTCGGGTTCAGTCCTGAGCCGTTTCAATACACTATAAAGTCGACGTTTCGACAAAGAATAATTATCGGGTAAGTTGGGATGGTTTGTACGCCATGGCAATGACACCACATATTTCCCATTTATAAAGCGCAAATTCTCTTTAAATGATTCAAGAGTAGTTTTTTCAGCTAGAGTAAACTGTTCATCAGGTAATATTCCAATATGGGAGAGAGACCATAAACGATCGAGATCGTCTATGGAGTTTTTGTTATATTCCTCCTCTGTGATCACAGAAGGAGGGGGGGGGGAGTCTGAGGAAACATTTATATTTTCTATATTTTTTATTGAAGCAGAATCAGTACTACAAGCTTCAGCTGAAGCAGATAAAATATTTTGATTAATATTTTCAATGGTGTGAGAGTTCTCACAAGTCTCAGAGGAGACTAAATTCATATTTTTTGTACTTTTCGAGGGGGAAATAATAATTTTTTCAGAAAGGTGATTTTCAACACCAACCTCAGTTGAGGCAAAATTCATATTTGTACTTTTAATGGGGGATTCAATTTCACAAGCTTCGTCCGAAGCTGACAAAACCTTAAACCTATTTACTAAATCTAAATATTCCTCTTGGGAAAAATATGAAAGTTGATGCGCATTATTTACAACTTCCCCTCCCTCGGCATCTTCGAAGGGAGGTGAAGGATTTAAATTTAAAGAGTCCTCTGCCTCAGTTATAGAGAGGGGAGGATTTTCACTTAAAACTAATGGTTCTTCCTCCTCAATTATAGGGAGAAAGGAAGAATGATCAATATTTTTATGATTAGAATGGCTAAAACTAATTATAGGATCAAAAAATTGAACTTCGGCCCTAAAAGAAGATACAATAGTGACTTGAGAATCGGTGCCACCAGAAGCAAAGGGTAATTTGCCCCATATAATATTACCTACATTTGTTTTTAATAGATTTACATTGTTTATTTTCTCATATGATTGGAGAAAATGGGGGAGGTTGTCGGATCCAAGAAGTAACCCAATATCCGTAATGATATCTGAAGTTGGATAAGGATTAGCAAGTGGGATACGATATTGTCTGAGCATTTGTGTGGTCTTCACAAGCCCAGGTATTTTAAGATCGTTGGGAAGGCGATCTACTATAACAGCAGATATGGGGATCACCCCCTCCTTGGTACTGATGTTTAAGGTGACCACATCATGTACTGAAGGAGTGCCCTTTTTGTTAATTCCGTTTATGGAGATGTTAACAGTGGAATGAGGAATACAGTTTAAGATTTTAGCCACTGATTTTGATATTAACGAGAGTTGAGATCCTTGGTCGAAAATACTTCGAACCAAGATTGGTTTGTCTCCTTTATTTATTTTTAAATCCGCTATGGGAAGAGCTACACCGTGGCTCTGAGCCAACAAAGTGGAGGTTAGGTGGTTTGAAGCGGATTGGGGTACAGTTGTAACATACTCTGGTTTTTTATATTGGGGACAAAGAGCAGTATGATGCTCAGAAGACTGACAAGTGTAACACTTTTTAGTGTTTTGGCAATCAGGTGTAGGATGGTTGGCACCTAAACACTTTCGGCACCAACGGTGACTGTTGACTAATTGATTACGAAGTTCAAGGGTATTTAAAAGACTACAGTTGGCAGTGTAATGACTGCTGTTACAGAAACGGCATTTTATAAAATTATTTTGACTATTGGGAAAGTTATTGTTATTATAATTATTGTTTGGCCGATTTTGATAATTATTTTGATTGTTATTATAATATGGGGGTCTATTTTGATGGATTATTGTTAAACCTATTAAAATTGTTATTAAAGTTAGGTTTATTTTGGTTAGGTTGATAGTTTGGTTTATTATTGGACCGTTGAGGTGGTGAGTTTACATTTGTATTTAATATAGTTGATTGTTTGGGTTTGACCCCTTGTCCCTTCCATTTATTATTGGAAGGTGAAGTATGCTCAGATTTTTTAGGGGGGTTTTTATCGTCCTTGTTGGATAATGTTTGACCTGAGGCCTCTAAAACTGAAAGGGCCTGGTTTAACATTTCAAAAAGTAATTCAAGGGTCCAACTTTCACCAGCCCTATCCCATTTAACCTTTTCTTTGATTTGTGATGGCAATTTTTGGGCCAGTAAAACACCCAAGATAGTAGAACCAGATTTGTCATCAACTATTAGTTTTTTATGTTTTAAAGATTCTATATAGCATTTTATGTCAGCTTTATATTGATAAAGATCTGCGTATTCATATCTAGGGGGGGTTAACTTAGTTAATTTCAATATTAAAGTCTCTTGGACTTTTGCAGGGTTATCAAAATCTTCCTTAAGAAGATCTCGAATAATTTTATAATTAGTAGCGGTGATGGCATAGCCAGATACCATCTGTTTCGCTGTGCCTTGAAGGCAATCCAATAATAAACCGAGTCTAAGGTCAGAGTAATTCTGACCTCCGACATAATTTTCAAATGATTCAATGAAAGAGGCATATTCTAAAATATTGCCACTAAAAGTAGGTAGTTTTTTAATGGGGCGTTTAAATGCTTCCGGCTCTCTAGGGGTAGCCGGAGCAATCGGTGATGTAGGGCGCGAAGCTGGTCGCGAAGGTGGTTTAGTAAGGTCTTTAATTTTATATTTAATGGTAGTAATTGTTTTTAATAGGGCAGTATGCCTTGAATAATTTTCTTCATCATCGATTAATGAATTCTCATCGTCCAAAAATTGGGCGATGTTATCGTCAATTTCAGCTAATTTAAGATCTAAGTCTTCTAAGTTAGTTATAATATATCCTAAGTCATCAACTTTGGAATTTGGATCTAATAATTTGTTATTGGCCTCGTTAATAGCCTTGGTAGCACGACTCCGTAATGTTTTACGTGATTTTTTGTGTGCCCCATAGACTTTGAGGTCACTATCTGATAGATCAGACATATGGGAAGCCATTTTTAATCAAAAATTTAAAAATATATAAAGAGAAAAAATGTGTCTTGAGACACTAAAATATTAAAATATTTAAATTTATCAGATTAAATGTTGATTTATAATACAAGTACAATATAGATTGTACAAGTAAAAATATTGTACTAATACAAGTACTTAGTACAAAATAATGTGTCTTGAGACACAAAAAAGATATTAAAATTTTCAAAACTATAAGATTAAATATTTTTTATAATGTTCAACAAAAAATGTTGAACCGATGAACCGGCCTCAAATGTACCGGTATAAAGCGCTGGTAAATATTGTATATAAAATTTTTATACATAAAGTGTCTCGTGACAAAAAAAAATTCAAATTATAACTAAGTTAATTTTATATGAAAAAATATAAATATATATATATATATATATACCGGATAAAACCGGTAAAATGTGAATACCTATACGAGGTATCACTGAAAAGTATATATATATCTAAATATATATAAATATATAAACTATTGTTTATAAAAAAAAATATTGACCCTACGATCAGTGAGTGGTGATTTTTTTTATATATTTTATATATATATATATATATATAGAGAGTATAGCAGTATATATATATATATATATATATATATATATATATAAATAATTTTTTATGAATATTGATGTTATCAAAAATATTTAAGACTAACTTAATACTAAGTAATTGTGTTTATATTACACAAACAGATTTTATATAATAATGAGACTTAAAATTATTTAAAAACGTATGTTCTTCTACATACAACAAGATATAAAAAATACAAAAAGAAATATATTTTTACTAATGTAAAAATAAAATGAAAAGAAATGAAGTTCACTTCTAATTGAATGAAGGAGTTTTATTATTTATATATATATATAATATTTTTTAAATATTAAAAATATTTTATTTAAAATATTTTTAAAGAAAATAACTGTAGTTGTTATTTTATTTTGATTTTATAAATTTTTAAAGTTTTTAACGGAAAATAAAAATTCCCCTAAATTGGGGGGAATTCCCCGAAAAATTTTTACTAAATATTTTTATTGAGTGCCCTCTATGGAGCCAATAAATTTGTATGTGAAGAACTGGAGACTTATGTCTCATGTAAGCTCCCACACAAAAAAAAATAAAAAATATGTTTATTTAATATTTTGTTCAATGGTGAAAGTTGTTTAAGGGGAAAATATATATAGGGGAAAAATATTAAGTGACACGAGGTCAAACAATGAAAAATATATATAAACTATTATTAAAAAATAGTTTAAAAAGGTGGTAAATGATTTTTAAAATTTTATGAAAAATTGGGTGAAAGTTCGTGTGCCAAGTATTTATGACTCACAAACAAATGGTACCAATAAATGGTCTATAGGGATAAAAAATAAATTTTTAATATTGAAGTGGTTTGAACACGATGGGGTCGTAAAATGTTCAACCACGTTGAGCGCCACTTAAAATGTGGGGATTAGTGACCCAGTCCCAGGTAGCTGGGCTAATGAAGACCAGATCACCAATCTACATTTATTCCTACTTCCAAACAGATCTCTGGCGCGGTACCACTTTCGCTCGATTAGCTTGGAAGTAGCCAATGAATAGTGGAATATAAATTTTGTATATATATATATACATCGTGTGGACCAGAGTAATTAATATATATATACAAACGAATGAAAAATAATTATTGATTCTATAATTTACTGCTTATATAAACCGAATGCCCATAAAAGAACCGAGTTTTTATTTATGATGATTTTGGGGACGAAAAAGTTTTGTTGTTTATTAAATTTAATTGAAATTTACTTTTTATATTTTTATTGAAAGTTTACTAAGTTTATTTTATATGGAAGTCACTTTAATATTTGAAGTAATTATAAAATTTTCATTGCTAAGTTATTTCTGAATTTCCGAATATGTGTAACCACGTTATCGAACAAGATGTAGTATAATTTTATATCTTCGAAAGTGGACAAAGATGAAAAAAACTCTAGTCAAATTCCGAAGATAAAGACAATAATAACAACAATATTTATTGTGATAACGATAACAATAACAGTATACTACTAAGACTTTCTATAATTAGTACTACGAAAGCAATAATAATAATAATAATAATAATAATAATAATAATAATAATAATAATAATAATAATAATAATAATAATAATAATAATAATAATAATAATAATAATAATAATAATAATAATAATAATAATAATAATAATAATAATAATTATTATTAATGGTAATGACTACCAACAATAATTATTATTTGTAGGAATCGTCAATCTCTAGAAATGCAAAGCATTCTAGAAGAAAGACAAATTTCCAATGTAATAACTTTTATTTTAGGTTCCTAATGTTTCTCGTTTCTGTTTAGAAAACAAGGAAAACAAAAAGAAACCGTAATAAGCAAATGTCTACTTCTTGGAAACTAATTATTATTACAAGACAGTGGTGAAGCCTCTGTCTGAGGGTTATAAGACTAAATATTTGCTCCACCACCAATTGGGATACTAAAGTTACCAAACCACTATAATTACAATTTACATGCACGGAAATCACGACGTGAAATTTACACAAAGTTCGGAAACTCGCTGAACTTTGACCAATTAATTTTTATGGTTTGCGATAAAAATCTCTAGAGAACATCGCTGGCAAGAAGAGATAACTGAACACCCAGCAATAAAGAT
>JABUQX010146702.1:40000-48516 GCA_015478945.1 Trachelipus rathkii | reverse complement strand
AACGTGGTGCGTAGGAAGCTGAGTTCAATGTTCAAAAGGGGAGGGGAGCAGATTTTTAAGGCCTTTAAGTATAAAGCAAGAGAGGTAGCTATTTGGTGTAAGTTTAGAGTGGGCAGAAACCAGTGAATGTAGCATGGTTGGGAGGTAGGTTTTCTGTATACGCTGAAGTGTAGGTTATGGGCAAGATTGGTGTGTATGAGGGTGTCTAAAAAGGAACTGTATTGTTTTGGGGGGTTTCTATAGTAAATTGAATAGCAGGGTGTATATTGTTGATAGTGTTAAGGATATGAAGTGGGTCTATTGTTTTAGGGATGGCTGCAAATATGTCGTCGACATATCTCAGCCATGTGGATTGATGGATGGAGGGATGGGGGAGGATGTGAAAATATTCCAAAAGTGAAATATAAATGTTACATATAAATGATACTTAGAGTGGGGGATAGAGGGGACCCCATGCTCAGTCCGGAAGATTGTTTATAGAAGGAGTGATTAAATTGAAAAAAATTGTGATCGAGTGTAAGGTGGATTAATTGTTTGAGCATGGGGAAAGGATATTGTAAAGTGAATTGAGTTAGATATTGTTCAGAGAAGAGAAAGATATGGGGACGGTACAGAGGTAAAACAGTGATATGACGTCATAACTAACTATGTTGTGAGTGTGGGTGTTGATATGGCGTGTTTTAGTGATGAAATCATCTGTGTTGGAAAGATGAGTATGGGATATGGAATTGATAGAGGGTTAAGTTGGGTTGATAACCATTTAGAGAGTTTATATGTTGAAGAGTTAGTGTTGGCTATGATTGGTCTGAGGGGGGTGTTGGGTTTATGTATCTTGGGCACCCCGTAGAACTGCGACAGTTGAGCGATGTGTAATTTGAAGAAGTTTGTAAGGTGGGGGGGTTTTTGTTAAGGTGGATGTATGTTGCAGGGTCGTTTAGCAGATTTAGGCATTTAGTTGTGTACTCTTGTGTATCCATAATAACGATTCGACTGCCTTTATCCGATCTGGAGATGACTATATTATTATTCTTTTTGAGTGACGCGATGGCGTGATAGAATTTTATGGGAAACTTATGATCTTGTATTGCATTGATTGTAGAAGAAATTATGATGCCGGTCAGGATGTCATTATTGCAGGATTTATTTTTATCGATCTTTTTCCAGGTGTTAAGGTCATGTATCAATTGTAGCCAAGGATCTCTCTGTTCTAAGGCTAATGAGATGCCGTAGCCGAGTACTAACTTTTCATCATTGCTTAAAGTATACGAAGATTTATTGACAATGTTTTCAGGTTGAGATTCTGATGCCCAAGGGCTATTATAAAAAATGCGATTGAATTTTTGATTTAGATGTTGAGATTTACGATCTATGACAATTTGTTTGTTTCTATGTGCGTCGTTGAGAATATCGGTGAACTGCGCATGCGCTTCTGGGTATACGGAGTACCAACTGCTTTGGAAAATTTTAAAAAAGTGCGAGCATTGTCGGAACGTAGTTTTAATTTCTTTTTTAATAGAGTTGATTTTTTCTAGTAGAAGTTGTTTGTAGATTAGCGGAAATGGAGTAAATTTTTCAACATGTAGATTATGGGGTATTAACGATTTGGGGATGATTAAATTTTGAAGACATTTCTTATATATATAATATATATATAAAAATAAATAATACTTTTTGATTTCAGCAAGCAATTTCACATCGATGAAACTTAAAAAAAATATATTTTATTCTAATATTTATTAATTACACCTTAAATATTAGTATAATCTTAGGGCTGGCAGCTTACGTTCTCATTAACCTTTCATTTCGGCAGTAGTACGAGAGCAAGAGTTGCCAAATATTGTTTTATTTTTATTATACTCTGAGAAAATGTCAATTTTCTTTATTTCCGGTTTAGGGGTTCGTCGGTTGAGGATGAGGAGGGATGAAGTCCCCCGTCGTCCCCTTTGTAGGCTGAGAAACCCTGACTCTGTCCATCTTTGTTGTTTACCCTTGGGATATCTTTTATTAAAAATCGACATTTGGCAACCTTAACGTTCACTCGTAGCGATGGAGCTCTTCGTTCTTCTCAAAAAATTATCATTATCATACAGACTTTCCAACATTTTTAACAATTTTAAATTTTTCAAAAGCGTTATTATTATTTTTTTAATTTCATGGGTAAAAATGTCTCCTGATTAATAAAATTTTATTTATTTTCCTGTAAGTTATAGTTTTTTTGTTACATGCATGTTGCTTTCGGGAGGCTGGACCTTTGGGGGATGATTAAATTTTGAAGACATTTCTTGATAAATAGTAATTGTATCTTTTTTATGTTGCTTGCTACCATTTTGCTTTGATAGTGGTAAAATTTTCGCTTGAGTATTTGATTCATTTAAAGCAATATGAGTAGTAACACATACTCCATCTTGATTATAAAAGGCTAAACTCAATTTTTACAATAATACCCCCAAGCAAACCCCCACTACAACCTTTTTACCCATTCCTCACATCCCAACCACAAAGATAAAAAAAACTCCTCCCTAACATTACTCTTGTACCTTCCAATAATCTCCCACTCAAAAAAATCCTGCGCCCCCCCAAACCTCTTCATCTGAACAAGCTGTGTACAGAGTACCCTGTAGTAACTGCGACTCGGTTTATATAGGAGAAACCAACAATCTTACAAGACGAAAATACCAACACACATATGACCTCCGTATCGACAATCAACCCCTAACATTACACCGTTCTACACAAAACCACCATATAAACATCTCACAAATGTCAGCAATAGCACATATCAACAATCAAAACTACAGGAAAATAGCTGAATCTTATTGTATAAAAAATATTCCAAATTTCAACCGCCTTCCCGGTGATACAATTATTGACACCATATTGAACGCCGCACTGAATACCTCTTCGTTCTTCCATTCTTTAATAACCAACTAGAAAAATAATCATCATCAGGATTTTCGCAAAAGTTTTGACTCCTTTACCACCATCGTATCTTCTTGATAAGGTTCCCATTCCCTCGGGAACGAAAGCTCGAAATTTAAGCATTTATTTATTTATTTATTTTTTCTGTGATTTTATATTTGTGATTCTATAGTGCATATGTAATAAAAACTTTATTCTTAAAGTTGTTTCATAGCAATCAAGGGCTTTATAACAATAAATATAACAAGGCGTCAATAGCTTTATTTAACTATATATATATATATATATATATATATATATATATATATATATATATATATATATATATATATATATATATATATATATATATATATATATATATATATATATATATATATATATATATATATATTAGAGATGGACCGTATATTCATATTCATATTCGAGAATATTTGCATATTTTTATTATTCGTATTCGTATTCGAAAATTTTATCCGAATATAAAACGAATATTTTATATTATCGCAAAAATCATTTGCCACATTTGTAGTGAAGGTTATCGGTGAAATTCTGTTGCGCACTATTCAAACTAGAATAATTATAATAATGGCAAATACATCTAGTTTGGTCTGGGATTATTTCGATGTCATATCCGATGAAAAGGCTAAATGCAAACTTTGTAGCATGAATTATTCCCGAAAAGGGGGAGTTATATAAAGTCTCAGAAACCATCTAAAAATTAAACATATTGAAGAGTTCAAACGAATGTTTGAAAAGAAGTATTAAAAAAGGAAAATCGAAAGCGGAAGGCATCACCAACGCCTCTTATAAAAGCAAAGCAAGCAACTCTCGAAATGTGCTTCGAGAAAAACAAAATATGGAATGCCAACGATGTAAAAACTATAAGAGTAGATACCAAAATAGCAGAGATGATTGTATTAGACGACCTTCCATTTTCACACGTATAAGATGTTGATGCAATATAGGATAGTTAACTTAAAGATATCTAATATTTATGCTGAAGATGAATAAGAAAATGGGTTTAATAATATTTATATTCAATATAAAAATTAATATTCTTTCCACTCTAATATATATATATATATATATATATATATATATATATATATATATATATATATATATATATATATATATATATATATATATATATATATGATATATATATATATATATTATTATATAGATATATTATATTATTATTATTCTATTATTATTATTATTCTATATATATACAAACGTGTATATATATTATTATTATTATAATATATATATATATGTTGTTATATAGTATATATATATATACATATATTATATTATATATATATATATTATTACATATATATATTATATTATTATTATATATATTTATTGAAGATATATATACATATATATATATTATATTATTATATATATATATATATATATATTATATATATATATATATAGTTATATATATATATATATATATATATATATATATTATTATATATATATATATATATATATATATATATATATATATATAGGGTTCATATATTATATATATATATATATATATATATATATATATATATATATATATATATATATATATATATATATATATATATATATATATATATATATATATATATATATATATATATATATATATATATATATATATATATATATATATATTATATTTATTAATATATATATATATATATATATATATATATATATATATATATATATTATTATATATATATATATATATATATATATATATATATATATATATATATATATATATATATATATATATATAGTTGTAAAATTATTTTTTCTGGGGAGTCGTGTTTTTTTTTGTAAAAAATTATTGTTGTTGTTGTTGTTGTTGTTGTTTTGAAATGTTTTATTTCAAAAATTTTATCAACATTTTCAGTATTATTTTCATTTTATATAGCAGATTTAGAATGGTAAGGCGAGATCTGTCTTTTGGCGTTTGATTCACTATGATCCGAATGAAATTTTTTTTTTCCTAAATGTTTTTTTTTTTTTCGAAAGTTCGAAATGAATGTAAACTTTTTTTCTACTAAACTGATTTTAAATTTACTGCGGATATGAAAATGATCTGATGAGTTCTTACTTATTGTGTTTATTCCATCAAATTGACCAGTAATAAAGTTTCAAAGTTTTTTCTTTTGTTGTTTTTTTAATCTATAAAAAAAACGTTAAAAACTATTTTAAAATCCGGTCGCATCTCTCCTTTATATATATATATATATATATATATATATATATAGTATATATATATATATATATATATATATATATATATATATATATATATAAAGAAAGTATATATATATATATATATATATATATATATATATATATATATATATATATATATATATATATATATATATATATATATATATATATATATATAGTAGAGGAAGAGGCCAATTCTGTAGTGGCAGAAGTGTTGGGAGTTATCTCTTCTTCTTCCTCCACTGGCAGGTCTAGTTGGTGTAGTAGAGGGCTTGTAGTTATCTCTTCTGTTTGTTTCTCCACTGCACATTTAGTATTTAGTGATTGTTCTTTGATAGCTCCTCGTATTTGGCTTCGTTTATACGTTGAGGAGCTTCAGTATCTACAGGTACTCGGGATTCCACCTTTCACTGTTGAAGCTGTCTTCTTCACCAGCAAAGCTATATGGTTAAGCTTTGAATGGTACTTCGAGGCTAATGAACCATCAACACAAGTAGTTATAACCCTTTTATAGTTATCTCTTTAATAGTAAGGTGTTAAAACAGCTTTAGTTTTTGGTTCTTTATTAAGATTTAAATTAGGATTATATTCAGACAAGTCGCTGACTTAAAGTAACGGCAATAACATTTTTACAATTTTTATTATATACATAAACGTCTCACCGACTCGAAACTTGAATTCAAAAAATGTCTCTATGTTCTCAGAGAGAGAGAGAGAGAGAGAGAGAGAGAGAGAGAGAGAGAGAGAGAGAGAGAGAGAGAGAGAGAGAGAGAGAGAGAGAGAGAGAGAGAGAGAGAGAGAGAGAGAGAGAGCAAAAACGCTCCAAAATCATAGGTTAGAAGTTTCACCAAAATAAGTTATTCACATAAATAAGATATAAAATATGATATAAAATGTTATAAAATATACATAATTAGAATTTACATTATTTTAAAGAATATTACAATGGGAAATGTAAAGAACTTTAAAACAAAACTGCATTTTGCTCCGAAAAAATTGCTAAAACAAAAAGCTAATGAACCGAATTCATTTTCTCTGATTTTACAGAAAATGCAATTAAGGTTTAAGGTATGTATTTTATATTCACAAAACTTTTATCTAAACATTACAATATTATTTAAATACAATTTATTTTATTATATTGAGAGCACTATATATATATATATATATATATATATATATAGTATATATATATATATATATATATATATATATATATATATATATATATATATATATATATATATATATATATATATATATATATATATATATATATATATATAAACAAAAGGAAAAAATTAGGTCATTAAGTCTTTCCTTTTTAAGCGAAAATTAAAACCTAAATTTTTTAACTCTTAAATTTAATTAATAATTAAGATTGGCAAAATAAATTTAATTTAGAAAATTAAACATCATTAAAATCCTTTTGAAGATTATCAAGAAATCCTTTCCACGCCACCCTGGTTCAAAACCACATTTAAAAAGGAAGGCGAAATGAAATGAGAAAAAAAAAAATTGATTATATATATATATATATATATATATATATATAACAGCTATATATATATATAGTAGTATATATATATATAAATGGTATATATATATATATATATATATATATATATATATAGGGTATATGTATATATATATATATATATATATATATATATATATATATATATATAAAGATATAAAAAAATTTTATTATATATATATATATATATATATATATATATATATATATATATATATATATATATATATATATATATATATATATATATATATATATATATATATATATATATATATATATATATATATATATATATATATATATATATATATATATATATATATATATATATATATATATATATATATATATAGCGCCCTGTATATGGGAAGTTGACTCCGCCGACCTTCATGCGAGAGGATCGCTGGTTCAATCCTCCGTAGCAGCCTGAGTTTTATCTTCTGGGGGCAAGAATTAAAACTCTACTGCGAACACGTTGGTGACAGGCTTGGGATAGCCGGCCTTAAAGTTCGATTTCCTGTAGTCCCTCCGTGTTACCCTCTGAGAAGGGGATTAAGCACGTTAAAAGGATATATATATATATATATATATATATATATATATATATATATATATATATATATATATATATATATATATATATATATATATATATATATATATATATATATATAATATTACGGCATGGTGTATTATTATACTAATCTCAAAACCCACACCACTTAAAACCACATTACTGAAAGCATGAAAAACATTTACAAATTACAGCAGTACCCCATTTTTTAACGTACAAAAATCACATTTTCTTTCACGCATCTAAGCACAGAATGTCCACCTATTGTGGATTTGAAACCTCCACGCTGACTAGAATCTCCAAATGCATTGAGACGAAACGAGGCGCTGCAAACAAGACTTGATGTTCTGAAAACTTTAATCCACTTGGTTAGAGGAAAAAATATATAATTCAATTTTCCCTGACCAAGGGCATGCGGATAATGAACCTGATAACAGATGGGGCCGAGGTTCGATGGCAATAAAAATAAACTGTATATATATATATATATATATATATATATATATATATATATATATATATATATATATATATATATATATATATATATATATATATATATATATATATATATATATATATATATATATATATATATATATATATATATATATATATATATATATATAATGTGGCCACTCTGAAGGAGGGTGGGCCAGGTGGCGAGGAAGTAAAGTAAAATGGTATATATATATATATATATATATATATATATATATATATATATATATATATATATAAATGGATATATATATATATATATATATATATATATATATATATATATATATATATATATATATATATATATATATATATATATATATATATATATATATATTATGATGCACCGCACTCTTCCTCCCGTCCTCGCTCCCGCCCGGCCGCTGGAGTTCCGCCCTTTTTAAAGATCTCCGGCTCCGGCCGGAGACCACTAGTCTCCGGCTTTCTCCGGCCGGAGACCTATATTTTTAAAAGGTAGTTTTGAAAATAAAAAGTTATAATTCATTGAAAGTAATAATGAGACATTTAATGAAATAAATTTATTTAGAAGAACTGATTCATACAAAAAGTGTAAAAAAATTATTTTAATATTTTTTGTTGTAGTGATAATATTAAGTCAAACTAATAACTAATATTATAACTATAATAATATATAATAATATGAATAAGCCTATATGACACCATTTACTAAATTGACTAATTATTTTGATAAAC
>JABUQX010146702.1:15000-25000 GCA_015478945.1 Trachelipus rathkii | reverse complement strand
TATATATATTATTATATATATTATATATTATATATATATATATATATATATATATATATATATATATATATATATATATATATACCTATATAGGGTTAGAAAAACCATGTTTTTTATAAAACAAAACAAAACCATTGGATTTTTTAAATAAATCAATGTTTATTTGGGGGTGTTTATGCTATTTTGTTGGTTTTAATGTAGTTTTTAATGGTTTTAATGGTTTTAATAGATTTAAATCAAAAATCACTACTGGAAACTGTTATACACATGTGCAACACATATTTTAAAATTCTTTAATAATATTTTCTTGATAACTGTAAATTGGTATAAATATTATTTTTTTGAGTTTTACATAAACTCAAAGTAAAAATAAGAGGGTATATTATAATATATAAACTCTATCTGAAAAAAGGTTATACTTTATTATTTTACCAAAAAAAAAAAAAAAAAAAACTCATAAAGAAAAGTTTATTCAAATTAACCTATAATGATATACAAATGAATTTTTATTTACCTTTATTTTTGAAAACAAGAATATATATAAAGAGAAAGTATATATATATATATATATATATATATATATATATATATATATATATATATATATATATATATATATATATATATATATACATATATATATATATATATATATATATATATATATATATATATATATATATATATATATATAGAGAGAGAGAGAGAGAGAGAGAGAGAGAGAGAGTTCATCATTAAAAGTCGAAACTGAAATTATCATTAAGAATTTTATACAAAAACAATTTTCCTGCTTTAGCTGTTCCCAACCTATTTCTAATGTTGCTGTGCACAAGTCCAAAAGTTGAAAATACCCTTTCAACATTAGCATTTGATGAAGTTGCTGACAATATGCTTACTATTTTATATATATAACCTTCTCATCTAATTTTTCTTTGAGAGATCTGTACCAAGATGAAGGAGTCACTGCTAACAACAGAGACTCATCAAATAGGTAACTTTTATGAAATGGAGGAGAATTTGCTCTTAAATTTATACAAATGGACATCAATTCAGGATACTCTTTTTCCATAAATTCCATTGCTTTTGAATACTCATCCTCTGGAAGTACAGGTCTGATATCTTGCTAATAATACGCCAATAAATGAGCTTCTGTTACTGCCCTGATGATACCTCCTTTTACTTTGCTAAATCTTGTCTGTTGAGTGGTGGATTAAGTTGTTCTAGCTCCATGTTCATATTTTTCCAAATATAAACAGCATCACTTAGTTTACAGTCATTGCCTTCTAGCTTGGTTAATGCTGTGGTCACACACTCCACACATGAGTTTTATTATAAACTTTTGAAATGTGGCATCGATGGGTAGAAAATGAATTCTCAAGAGCTTGAAACAAGAATCATGTTTAAAACATATATTTTTTAAATATATATATATATATATATATATATATATATATATATATATATATATATATATATATATATATATATATATATATATATATATATATATATATATATATATATATATATATATATATATATATATATATATATATTCTCACAATAATATAAAATCAGCAGAAATTTTTTTATTGCCTTTCAGTTACTCTTCGATTGAAAAATTGAGAAAACCATATCAACATGCTAAAGAAAACCATTAATAAATATATTTTTTAAATATTTTATGCATGGTTTTTTTATGGTTTAAACCATTGGTTTTTTATGTGGTTTAAGCCATGGTTTATAACCAATATCTTAAAAAAAATGGTTTAATTGATTTCTCCACAATATATATATATATATATATATATATATATATATATATATATATATATATATATATATATATATATATATATATATATATATATATATATATATATATATATATATATATATATATATATATATATATAATACAAAAAATAAATTTTAGTTTCGAAAATTAACGATAAAAATAAAAATTTAATATATTTATTCCCCCAGAGGCAATAATTTTAAAAAGTCGATTTAAAAATTAAATATTTCCATTAGGAATAAAACGATATTGATTTTAAGGTCATCAACACTAATAATAATAATAATAATAATAATAATAATAATAATAATAATAATAATAATAATAATAATAATAATAATAATAATAATAATAATAATAATAATAATAATAATAATAATAATAATAATAATAATAATAATAATAATAATAATAATAAGGAAAAAGATAAAAACAATTATTATTTTTATTGTTATTAATAATAATAATAATAATAATAATAATAATAATAATAATAATAATAATAATAATAATAATAATAATAATGACAATATTTGTCGATATACTCAGTTCAATATTGAACATGTCTTTCCTTTTATGTGAATTTCCGTTAGTACGTTCTCTGTCAACCCATCTATCTTCTTCCTACTCATATATATATATATATATATATATATATATATATATATATATATATATATATATATATATATATATATATATATATATATATATATATATATATATATATATATATATATATAGATAGATAGATAGATAGATAGTTTAAAATCTTTAATTCTTAATTTCGTATACTGAGTATATTAAAAGTATATTACATAATTGCGGGCATAATTAACAATTAAAAACCTGCCACATCCCCCAATATTATCTTAAAATATCCTCTCTATTTTGTACAAACTTTTTACCTGTTTTGATAGCATCCAAATTGTTATCAAATAAATTAACAACTCTATATTTTATGACAAATGTTTTTTTCTATATCATTTACTAAAATACCTATTTTCAACATTACATTTTTATTTACAAAGTTACATGGTTTACCAAACAATCTAAATACATTACATAACCTCAAATAGCTTAAATATTGATCGAGCATTAGCCATTCCAATGGATTACAAGTTAAACCATTACTACTCCTTCTAGAAATTCCACAAATTTTTCTTTATAGCCTTGTGAAAACAAATTTCAGGAAGATGGGTTTACATGTAAAAACCTTTTTCCTGTCTACAATTTGGGCTAGTCCCCAATGTAAGATTGACAAGATCTATCATCAAACATTTTTCTAAATTTATCCGGGGATAATTCCGTTTTATTTCAGTGATCATTTTCTTCATTTATTTCATTACGTCTCTTTTAACTAAACTTTCCTTGCTAATCATATTCATTAGAATTTTTGGCAAATTTTTCATTACTTATCTCGTTTTAACTCATTCTACATTTTTTAAATTCAAATTTAAACTTAACTCGTTTATTTTCACATCCTTTCAATTTCACTACTCTGACGTTTTCTCCCTTTCCTTTTCCATTCTCTAAAATGCCAATTTGCTTCTTTGTAAAGATCTCTTAACTTTTCATTCCATCCTGGATTACATTTTCTAATCTTTTTAATGACTACTGAAAACTATTTACTAGTAATCTACAGAACATTACATATAACTTCATACCAAAATCTTATCAGATTTAAATGTTTATCATTGCTTCAGTTATTCTCATTGCAGAAAGTAACCTACTTTTCTAAAAAATTGTTTTCACCAAATAGGCAGCTAATATTATTAGGATAATCAATTTTCTCTTTACTCGTGAGTTTATTCCAATATACAAATTCACTATTAACATCCTCTCGATCTAAAAGTTTATTACAATCACCAATTTTTACTTTATAGGACACTGAAAAATGGTCATATAAATTTTGAATCATATAAAATTTGCATTTCACCAAAAAATATCCTTTAAGCCCCTCGAACACAATGAACAATCTAACCAAGACGTCGTATTATGTGCTGGAGACAAATAAGTGAACAAATCTCTAGGTAAACTATTATCGACTATATGGAAATTATTTCTTTCGATAAAATCATCGAGCAATCCTACAAAAATCGATTCATCGAAACGTATTAAAAAAATTCCCATATTAATAATTAAAGAATCATATTCCGTACTTTTCAATACGGCTTCCACCTCCGTCAAAAAATTAATATATTCCAAAATTCTAACCTGATCATTTTTATAGCAAGGCAAATAGACGTTTAAAATCAAAAACCTGTTAAAATTTATATTTAAAACAATACCAATTATATAATCAGTATATAACACTGGTTTAACTATTCCTGATAAATCTTCTCTCCACAAAATACACATACCCTTCTTCGTATTCCCCCATATGTTTCATTTGTAACATCTTTATATATATATATATATATATATATATATATATATATATATATATATATATATATATATATATATATATATATATATATATATATATATATATAGATAGATAGATAGATAGATAGATAGATAGATAGATAGATAGATAGATAGATAGATAGATAGATAGATAGATAGATAGATATAGATAGATAGATAGATAGATAGATATAGATAGATAGATATATAGATAGATATAGATAGATAGATATAGATAGATATAGATAGATATAGATAGATAGATAGATAGATAGATAGATTTATTGATATAAATATATATATATATATATATATATATATATATATATATATATATATATATATATATATATATATATATATATATATATATATATATATATATATATATAGGAAAAGAATGAGTTGAGTGCATTAAGCTTGATAAATATCTGTAGCAATTAATTTTCTTAATACAATCTGGATTTAATGAGAGGATTCATGAATTTTAATAAACCATTTATGGAGTTCGTCTAAGACTTTGTTTTCGTCAAAGACCAGTAGACATACATGCGTGTACATACAGACACGTACACAGGGTAGACAGGTTAAATATACATACGTGTACACACAGACGACAAGCGTACAAAGATTAGATACATGTAATGTGTCAAATATATAAAGACATGGCAAATTGAATATGCATGTGACTGTCTACCTGTTTGTTTGTATAAATAGGTATACATACACCTTAACATGTGCAGATAAACACGTAGACATAGTAGATACATGTGTAAACATTCGTAAGAGTACATATATGCAAACAACAAACACATATTGAGAAGATATGTACACTTGTACAGTGTGTACGAGTATAAAGGTAAAATAGCTAATGTAAAGACACAGCTACTTGAATATACATGTGACTGTCTAAATATTTGGGTATATAAGTAGACATACATACATACATACATACATACATACATACATACATACATACATACATACATACATACATAACATACATACATACATACATACCCTACAAATACAATATACACATGTATGTATATAAGTAAAGTGGCATACTCGGATATATAAACTTATAAAGACACAGTTACTTGTATATACTCATTTGGTATGTGTACGTGCTCTTGGCATACATAAATGGTCACATACACACGTACACAGAGCATAACACGTAAAGTGTTCAGTACATAATACAAATACATAGACACAGCTTCTTGAATACACATTTGCCAGCTCTGTGTGTGTGTGTATTTGTTTTTATAAGTCGACACACATACGATTACATATATGCAGACAAACAAGATAAACACTTACACATATTAGCCACACATAAAGTGGCATACACGGATATATTAAGACACTCTTGGAAGAGTAAAAGTATGAAAGGATATTTAGAAATGGTTTTAAAAGATTTATCATCTTTTAAATTTTAAAGAATTTTTTGAGGGCTTATTTATTAAAGTATTTATTATTTATTCAATATTTTTACAAAATTATTAGTCATTTATTTATTAAAGGAGCGCTCCTAGCTCAGAGGTAGAGCACTCGCCTAGCAAGCGAGAGGTCCCAGGTTCGAGACTGGGTGGAGCGAGAGAATGTGAGCTATTCTCTATTAACTCTAGCTTCGTCCCACTCAGACGTTAATGAGTACATTTGTAGTGTGCTTTGCTACTAATGGGGAAACTTCCCGGCTTCCGCGATAGGTCTGGCCAGCCAGCGGATTTAGCCGTTAGGCGCCCTGTGTAACTCAAGGACCTTTCTCGATGGGTCCCACTGACAGGTCGTGGTTTTCCTAGAAGGCCATGACCTTCCTGGTGGAGGACAGTTTTTTTTTTTATTAAAGGATATATTATTTATAAAATTTTAAAGAATTATTAAAGAATTTATTATTTATTAAATTTTAACTATTTATTAAAAGATTTTTCATTTATTAAATTTTAAAGGACTTTTTAGAATTTTATTTATAAAATAATTTGTTGTTTATTAAATATTAAAGAATTTATTAACAATTTGCTTATTGAAGGATTTATTGTTTATTAAATTTTATAGGTTTTAATAACGGATTTATTATTTATTAAATTTAAAAGATTTTATTTAAAGGATTTATTATTTATTAAATTTAAAAGGATTTACTAAAAGATAATTTTAAAGGATTTTTTGTTTATTAAATTTTAAAGATTTATTAAAGTATTTATTGTTTATTAAATTATAAAGAAATTATTAAAGGATTTATTTATTAATTGATTTATCACTTATTAAATTCTAAATATTTTATTAAGAAATTTATTTGCTAAAGAATTTAATATTTATTAAATTTTAAAGGATTTATTTTTTATTAAATTTTAAAGGGTTTATTATAGAATTTATTATTTATTAAATTTCAAAGGATATATTAAAGGATTTATATATTAAATAATTGTGTCTACTATTGTGTAAAATATTATTTTATCAAATTTTAAAGGATTTATTAAAGGATGTATTTTTTATTAAATTTTGTGTTTATTATTATTGATTAAATTTTAAAGGATTTATTAATGGATTTATTTATTAAAGAATTTTTTGTTAATTAAGTTTTAAAGGATTTATTAATGGATTTAGTTATTAAAGGATTTATTGTTTATTAAATTTTAAAGAATTTATTGATAACAAAGGTTTATTATTTATTTAATTTTAAATCATTTATTTAAAAGATTCATTATCTGTTAAATCTCAAAGCATCTATTAAAAGATTTATTATCTATTAAACTTTTTATTTATTAAATTTAAGTGGATTAATTAAAATTTGATAAAAATAAATTCTTTAATAAATAAATCATTTAAAATTTAATAAATAATAAATTTAATAATAAATAATAAATTTAATAACAAAAACCTTTATTAAATTATTCCATAATAGATCTTGAATTTAATAAATATTAAATCCTTGAAAATTGAAATACATAAATCAATTAATAAATAAATCTTTTAATGATTTTTTTTTTATATTTAATAAATAATAAACCCATTAATAAATGCTTTAGATTTAATAAATAATTATTTATTAAATTTAAAGCATTTATTAATGGGTTTATTATTTATTAAATTTTAAAACAAATTCATTAAAGGATTTATTTATTAATTGATTTATGTATTAAAATTTTGAAGGATTTAATATTTATTAACTTTTAAAGGATCTATTATGGAATTAATTTAATAAAGGTTTTAATATTTATTAAATTTTAAGAGGTTTATTATAGGATTTATTATTTATTAAATTTTAAATGATTTATTTATTAAAACATTTATTATTTATTAAATTTTAAAACATTTATTAAAAGATTTATTATTTATTAAAGTTTAATTTTTTTAAGGGATTCATTATTTATCAAATTTTAAAGGATATATTAAAAGGTTTATTTATTAAAGGATTTATTAATTTTATAGGATAAACGAATTTTATATCTTTTTTATGTTTTAATTGATTTTTTGTTGTTTTTCTATTTTATACATTATTTTTTAAAAATAAAATTCCACAACTCACAGGTTTTGCCTCAGTTTTGAAGAGGAAATACTCGAGGTAATTGCTACTTAAGATCCAAACGAAGGACCGAACCCTGTTCCTTTGCCTCTGCTACTTAAGATCCTGATGAAGGACCGAACTCTGTCCCTTTGCCTCTGCTACTTAAGATCCTGACGAAGGACCGAACCCTGTCCCTTTGCCACGCGACTCAGCCGCTCTTTCGTTGTGTAATTTGTGGTAGTACCAAACACTGTCTCTTTGCCTCTGCTACTTTAAGATACTGACGAACGACCAAACCCTGTCCCTTTGGCTCTGCTACTTATGATCCGAATGAAGGACCGAACCCTGTACCTTTGCCTCTGTTACTTAAGATCCTGATGAAGGACCGAACCATGTCCCTTTTCTCTGCTACTTAAGATCCGGAATGAAGGAACGAACCCGTCCCGTGCGTCTGCTACTTAAGATTCTGACGAATGAGCTAACCCTGTCCCTTGCATCTGCAACTTAAGATCCTGACGAAGGACTGGAACCCTGTTCCTTTGCTTCTGCTAAATAAGATGCTGATGAAAGACGGAACCTGTCCCTTTAACTCTGCTACTAAGAGCCGAACGAAGAACCTAACCCTGTCCGTTTACCTCTGCTACTTAAGATCCTGACGAACGACCTAAACCTGTCTCTTTGCCTCTGTTGCTTAAGATCCTGACTAAGGACCGAACCCTGTACTCTGTGCCTCTGCTACTTTAATATCTGACGAAGGACC
The DNA here is from genome assembly GCA_015478945.1 of Trachelipus rathkii. NCBI lineage: Eukaryota > Metazoa > Arthropoda > Malacostraca > Isopoda > Trachelipodidae > Trachelipus > Trachelipus rathkii. Next base: position 16,522 of record JABUQX010146702.1, on the reverse strand, counting down.
AAACCTTGTCCCTTTGCCTCTGCTATTTAAGATCCTGACGAGCGACCGAACCCTGTCCCTTTGCCTCTGCTATTTAAGATCCTGACGAGCGACCGAATCCTGTTCCTTTCCTCTGGTGTACTTAAGATTCTGATGAAGGACCGAACCCTGTCATTTTGCCTCTGCTACTTAAGATCCGGAACGAAGGACCGAACCCTTTCCCGTTACCTCTGCTACTTAAGATCCTGACAAAGGACCAAACTCAACTCTGTCCCTTTGCTCTGCTACTTAAGATACTGACGAAGGACAATCCTGTTCCTTTGCCTCTGCTACTTAAGATCCTGATATAGGACCGAACCCTGTCCCTTTGCCTCTGCTATTTAAGATCCTGACAAGCTACCGAACCCTGTCCCTTTGCCTCTGCTATTTAAGATCCTGACGAAGGACCGAACCCTGTTCCTTTGCCTGCTACTTAAGATCCTGACGAAGGACCGAACCCGTTCCTTGCCTCTGCTACTTAAGATCCTGATGAAGGACCGAACCCTGTTCCTTTGTCTCTGCTACTTACGATCCTGACGAAGGACCCAACCCTGTCCCTATACCTCTGCGCTTAAGATCCTGATGAAGGACCAGACTGTGTTACTTTGCCTCTGCTACTTAAGATCCTTGACGAAGGACCGAACCCTATCCCTTTACCTCTGCTTCTTAGGATCCTGACGAACGACTGAACCTTGTCCCTATGTTCCGCTACTTAAGATCCTGATGAACGGAGCAAACCCTGTTCCTTTGCTCTATGCTACTTAAGATCATGACCAAGGACCGAACCCTGCCTCTTTACCTCTGCTACTTAAGATCCTGACGAAGGACCAAACCCTGTCCCTTTGCCTTTGCTACCTAAGATCCTGATGAAGGACCGAACCTGTCCCTTTGCCTCCGCTATTTAAGATCCGAACGAAGAACCGAACCCTGTCCCTTTGTCTCTGCTACTTAAGATCCTGACGAACGACCGAACCCCGTTCATTTACCTCTACCAAAATCTGAACGAACGACTGAACCCTGTTCCTTTGCTCTGCTTCTCAAGATCCTGGACGAAGGACCGAATCCTGTCCATTTCTCTGCTATTTATGGTCCTGACTAAGGACCGAATCATCCATTTGCCTCTACTTAAGATCCTGATGAACGACCGAACCCTGTCCCTTGCCACGCGACCTGTGACGCTCTTTCGTTGTGTTATTTGTAGCATTTAATCCTTTTTTTTAATCTTATTTATTGTCTATTAATAGTTTTTATTAATGTTTAAATATATATATATATATATATATATATATATATATATATATATATATATATATATATATATATATATATATATATATATATATATATATATATATTTAAATATATATATCAGGAACGTGGCGACTTGCCTCTCATATATATATATATATATATATATATATATATATATATATATATATATATAGCATATATATATATATATATATATATATATATATATATATATATATATATATATATATAA
>JABUQX010146702.1:2500-5000 GCA_015478945.1 Trachelipus rathkii | reverse complement strand
ATAATATAATAAAAATACAATTATAAAATTATATAATAAAAATACAATTATATAATAATAATAATAATAATAATAATAATAATAATAATAATAATAATGATAATAATAATAATAATAATAATAATAATAATAATAATAATAATAATAATAATAATAATAATAATAATAATAATAATAATAATAATAATAATAATAATAATAATAATAATAATAATAATAATAATAATAATAATAATAATAATAAATATTTTTAACGAGAATATTATGATACGTTTATATTTATAGTTTGTTTCTTTTTAAGAACACCTTTCCCAGCATTTATATGATTACAATATATAAGAGGGGGTAAAATGGGTATATCAAATTCAAAGAGGGTACACATTCAAATTAAAAATGATTACATTCAATTTAAAGGAGGTACATTCAAGTCAATGGGGGGGGGGAGTACATTGAATGGTACATCCAAGTAAAAGGGTGTGCATTCAAATTAAAAGGGGGTACATTCATATTCAAGTGGTACATTTGGCCAAATGGTGGTAAATTTAAATTTAAAATGGATTACATTCAAGTTAAAGTTGATACTTTCAAGTTAAAGAAAGTACATTCAAATTTAATGGTATACATTCATATTAAAGGTGGTTCATTCAAGTCAAGGAAGGCACATTGCAATTAAAAGAGGTACATTTCCAAGTTCCTAAGAATTCAAATCCTCTTAATAAGAAAACTTACATTTTTAAAAGTTCAAAATCAAGATATATAAAATTTAACTCATGAAGAATTCAAGAATTTCTAATTCTTGTCAGTTAAACCCTCCGATCTTTAGCTACCTTCTTTTGTATAAAACTCCACCCATTTCTAAATGATAATGATAAAAAAAAACTCTCCATGCTCATCGAGTCTGGTTACGAGTTGGCACACAGTGCTACTAATGTAGTAGACATCTTTGCAAAGGAGGTTCCAAGTAACTTGTGTTTTACTACTATTTAAATGTTTGTTATATCAATTCTGATGATGAGGAAAGTTAGTTCCTCGAAACTTAGATAACATTAATTAGGTCATGTTATGCTCCTTTACATTATATATATATATATATATATTATGAGCAGTATAGCAGCGTAGAATTAATTAACACAGCAGCATATATATATATATATATATATATATATATATATTAGTTATTATGTTATATATATATATATATATATATATATATATATAGTATGTGTGTGTAGGTTGTGTGTACGCGCGCGTGCGTGTGTGTGTGTTAAGAGCATACAACGAATACATTCTAAATAAGTATGCGCTTTTGCATAAATTTCTCATAAATAGTCTATTGACCTATCTATTAAAAATGGTAAATACATTTAAAAAAAAATCTTAAACATTTTCAGTAAATTGCATTTTTCTAAAATGGGGGGGTGAGGAGGTGGCAGGCCCAAAGAGAAGGGGAGGGAGGTACCAAGAGGGGAGATCTGTCGAGACAAAGGCTAAATAATTAGCATTTTTTTCATAAATATTGTTATTGCAAAGTAATAAGTGTCTGTTGGTACGCAGTTACTATAGATTGGAAAAGTTCAATTGTTATTATCAGAAACTTTATGCTAATCGTAATAGTTTATATTGAAGTGTATATATATATATATATATATATATATATATATATATATATATATATATATATATATATATATATATATATATATATCTCTATATTAATATATATATATATATATGTGTGTGTGTGTGTGTGTGTGTGTGTGTGTGTGTGTGTGTGTGTGTTAAATATTGCATTATCGCAATTTATTTATGCAAGGTCTTATACAAAGAACATATAATGGGAAGGTAAAGAATTATTGCCTTCTACGGGATTGAACCACCGCGTGTTGCGATTGAGGACAATATATCCGATGCTTTACCACTGAGCTATCCCCCAACCCAACTTTTTTGAGAAGTTTAAGTGAATTTAAAGATGAGTCATATAAACTCTCCTCAAAGGAAGATGTATGGTACTGGAGAGTTTAGAAGAACAGTATCTGTTGTTATAGTAGTAGAATAAGGAGATTGAAGATACAAATTGAAGGCAGGAAGAAATTGGGGGAAAGTGAGTGAGAGCAGATGGGGGTTAATGAGGTTAAAAGCCCTGACTCCAACCTCTTAAAAAGAGCTAAATGAGTGGAATGACCCAAGATTTGCGATGCATATTATTATCCCAGCTTTCTTGATTTAAAATTTTAATACAGACATGTTAGTAATAAGTCTGGATGGTGGTTTTCGTTTATACCCTGATTCTAGTGGGTGTAATTTGGGCCCTACTTCATTTTATCTAACATTTGTACATTGAATAAAGCAATAGCTATCCTATTCACTTTCATTATTAACAAATTGAATTTCATTCATTATGTTAAAGCAATGCTATTGTTTGCAAAAGGAAAATCTCTGCTTAATATTTTAGGGGGGTGGAGGTAAGATAGGGAGTATTCAACCCCCGTAGTAGTATATT
>JABUQX010146698.1:15000-20000 GCA_015478945.1 Trachelipus rathkii | reverse complement strand
TGAAAGATACTACTGCATATATATATATATATATATATATGAGCAGAAGCATAGTTGTTATATATATATATATAGTTGCTATTGGTTATTGTTATTGTTATATTATATATATATATATATATAGTTATTATTATTATATATATATATATATATATATATTATATATATTATTGGTTATATATATATACGTGTATATATATATATATATTACAGTTATTACTGGGTTAGCAGCGCATATACAAGGCGCCATTGCTGCTGGCTGCTGTTGGCTGAGCATGAGCGTTGGCTGCTGCTATAGATATTATATATATATATATATATATATATATATATATATATATATATATATATATATATATATATATATATATACTACTACTATCTACCATCTCCCAGATAGCGCTCTTCTCTCAATTAGACCAGCATCTTCCTCCTCTGACATTGAAACATCTTGATTCAGAGCACTCTTAGAAAACTACTTCTCGGCGCTGATGGTTTCTGATGCTAATCCTTGAGTTATAAACTCAGGTAGGTTTCACCCTTTCAATGGACCTAGCATCATCTTCCATTTGACCTCGAAACTCATTCCCAGAGCTCTCCAAAGATCGTGTTTCTAAGCACATAAGCCTCCAATGCTGGTCCTGGAGTAGTCCAAGCAAGAAAGTAAAGGGCCGGGTTGCTAGCCCTGTCGCCCTAGAATTGTGCAAAGAAAATCTTCATAAGATCTGAACGTGCCGAATATCCATTCTTCATATAATCAATTAATATCGAAAATAAAGCAACTGTTTCTCAAAAGAACTAATTTGTGATATTTTGATGCATCACACCATTAATGTTATAATTTTGTAGTTATTAATTTCGTGATTATTTCAACAAAAATTTTGTTTTTGTTAAATGCAAAATATTATTTTCCCATTTTCATTTCTTCGAATATATTTGCTTCACTCCCCAAATCATTCCTCTTCAAAATGGCAAGATGCTTCTTCAAGTCAGATGTTGAACATTTCTTCTGGATTTTTTATCTCCTTCTCTTTCCTCGACCTTTTTCTTTTGTTTTCTTCTCATTCCTTCCAATTTTAATGCGACTTTCCCAGGCAACGTCCAGATCATATATATATATATATGTATATAAATATTATCGCATATAGTAATATACATATGATGGTATATTATTATCATATGACATATATATATATATATATATATATATATATATATATATATATAAGTTGTGTTGTTATGGCAGTTTATATATATATTTTTTTTTTTATTTAAATATATGTTATATATATATATATATATATATATATATATATATATATATATATATATATATATATATATATATATATATATATATATATATATATATATATGTATGTGTGTGTGTGTGTGTGTGTGTATGTGTGTGATGGTGCTTCCGTGTGTTTTAATTTTGCCAATTCAGTTTTTTAATGTTTTTAAGTTTTTCTTTTAATAAAGCCTTAATTTTAAATGTCAGGTTTTGTTTTGTTTTTTTGTGTTTTAATTTTTATTTATTAGTAAAGTGTTTTTAGTATTTAATAGTTTAATGTCTGCAAGTGTTGAAGTTGTCAGCGTGTCTTTCGCCGTTTTAGGATTTTAAGCTAAATATTTATTTATTTATTTATTTTTTCCTTTAAATTTTTGTTTCATAGTTTAATATTTATTATTGGATATGTTATTGGTTATTTTTACTTTTTTTTTTATTAAATAATATTTTATGTAATAAAGCATTTTTAGGTTTTAATGTGTAGCTCTCGCATATTAGTTTATTATATTGTATGACATTGGATTGTATTGTGTACAAGAGTTTGAGTGTGTTTGTTTGTGCGACTGGCTGATTAAATGACTGGTCGAAGTGGATGTAGGGGTGGGCGCAGGCGGGGGTTTTCAATTGACTTTGCCAACGTGCGTGGCCTTCGTGCTAATCATGAATCTGTGGAATATCACCTCTCTAACTCTCAACCTAACATTTTATTACTGTCTGAGACCCAGCTGACCAGGGATTCATTTTCAAATAAACTTAATATCTCTAACCATAACTTTTTCTATAATTTCCGACTAAATGGTGGAGTCTGTGCCTATATAAACATGAACACTCCTGTAACACGTCTCTAAAATCTTCAATCCTTTTTCAAACTTCAATGTTCGTGACTAAAAATCTTTCTCCCTATTACTATCATTATCTTGTGTTTCTGATACTGCTGCCCTAATGGAACAGATTTTCAAGTTCTTTTTACTATCTTACTACTTCATGAGACTGTTACTTCTTCCCATCCAAATGCCGAGGTCCTCTATTTAGGGATTTCAACGTACACCACACTGAGTGGTTTGGCTTCTCTCACACTGATGCAGGTGGGGAGGAGGCCAAAACATTCAGCATTCTTAACGATCTGGAACAGTTAATTAAGGAACCATCGCATATCTCAGATCGTCATAACCAATTCTTGAATGCGCTTTGACTCATGTTTCAACACTTCTTCTAGTAACTTAATTACCTCATCTCTCCTATTGGTAACTCTTTCCACAATTTTGCAGCTTTTAATTTAATGCTTTTCTCTCCAGCACCTCATCTTTGCCCTAAGTGTAATTTCTGGCACTTTAATCGAGCTAATTGGGGCACATTGCGTTGTTTTGGCTAACTACTCTGGAATGAATCCTGCTTACTCTGGGGATACTTCGGTCGCCGCTGAAAAGGTGGGGGGCGTAATCACGGATGGGATGAGCAGTTTTATTCTTTCTTTGAATAAATCTTTTTATTCCCAAACTCCATGGTACGATGGCACTTATTCTCGCGCCATTCAGTTGACACATTGCGTATCGGGAGTGAAAATCCTCTCCTATCGTTTTTGCTAATTTTCATTCTGCTCTGAATCGTTGCAGGATACTATTCGGCTAAGCATACTTTAGCTAAAGGAAAGTGAGCCAACCTGCTTGGTTCTCCTACTGATAAAAATTCTGGTCCCTTGCCAAAAACATTTAACAACTTTTGTAAATCTGCTTTTCCTCCTTTTATTGTTCGCTCTGACGGTTCTGTTGTTAACTCTCCTTCTGATAAGGCCAATCTCTTTGGCGGTCTCCTTTTTTCATCTAATTCTACCCCGGACGATTTTCTGGCATCCCTCCTCCTACTTCTTCTTCTCCCTCTTCCTCAGGTTTCCATGTCTTTACCTGTAATTACACACATGGTCGTGTGCATGGGATCCTGAGATCTATGAACGTCAGGAGGGCTAGTGCCCGATGCATTCCTCCCTGTGTTTTGTGGGAGTAAAGCTTGAGCTGACGCCTGTCCTCTCGTTCAACTCTACTCTCTACGTCTTAATACTAATACTTTTCCTCAGTGCTGGAAGCGCGCATATGTCCAACCAATCCCGAAAAAGGTAGCCGCTCTGATCCTTCAAACTATCGCCCTATAGCTCTCACTTGTATTCTATCTAAAATCTTTGAAACTCTTCTTAACTCTCATTTCTTGAATCATCTGGAGTCTCATTCCTTCTTTCAGACAGTATGGCTTTCGTCATTCGAGGTCAACTGGTGACATACTTTTCTATCTAACTGGATATATGGTCTTCTGCCCTTAGGACCATGGGGAAAGTCTTGCGTGGTGGCGCTGGATATATCCAAGGCCTTCGAACAGGGTTTGGCATGCGTCACTGCTCTCTAAGCTCCCTTCCTTTGGGCTTCCTCCTTCTCTTTGCTTACTCTTGTCAAGTTTTCTCTCCGATCGCTCCATATCAGCACTCGTTGATGGAGCGTCCTTCTTCCTCTTTTCCTGTTAATTGTTGTGTTCCTCAAGGTTCTGTTCTATCTCCAATTTTATTATACTTTTCTACAAACGGATCTAATCAGCTGTACCCACCCAGTCTCACCTATGCCGATTACTCAACTTCCATTCTTCAATTCATTTCAAATCTTCTCCCTCTTTTGCTTCTAGAGTTGCCTCTAGTCTTCAGCTTTACGATTCTATTCTTGCCGATCTGATGGGATTTCCCGGTGGGGTCACCGCAACCTTGTAAAATTCAACTCTTTAAAACTCAACTTCTTTACATCTCCCTCTCAAAAACACCTCCCAACTTTCCTATTTCCTTCGACGGCTCTAACGTCTCTCCTGTGAATAACATAAACATTCTTGGTCTGAACATAAACAAAAAATTGTCTTGGAAACCTCATATCACAATGGTTGCTAAGGTGGCTTCAAAGAAGCTGGGAGTTCTGTTCAGGTTGCGGGAATTTTTACTCCAGTTATATAAAGGTCTTATCCCCCTAGTATAAAGTACTGTTCTCACATTTGGGCTGCATCCGGTTTTTTTTGATAGGGTTGAGTCTAAAGCTAAGAGACTAATAAACTGTCCCCTACTTTCAAACTCTCTTGACCTCTATCTCTGCGACGTAACATTGGCGCACATCTCTTTTCTATAAGTACTACGGCGGCAGATGCTTGGGGAGTTGACCTTTCGCATTCACCCTCACCCTTTGCGTCGCTCCTCGTAAAGCACAGTGAGTGCCTCTATCCGCATGAATTTTGGTGTGAGTATTGAGAACCCAGGCTTGTTCGTTGTGGTGCCTCTTTCTTTCCAGCTACTTCTGTTCTGTGGAACTCCTTGCCTTCTTCTGTTTTTCCAACTATATTTAATCTTCCTCTCTTTAAAGCCCACGTCTGCGCTCACCTGAGAACTTTGCGTTAGACTGGGGATTAGGTGGGTTTTTCAATGTTTTATTTTCTCCCCTCCTTGGAGAAGGGCCCATCCCATGAGTGGTGGTGATCTGTAAAAAAAAAAAAAAAAAAAATCTGTCTCAAACAAAGGCAATAGTAACGTTAGGGTGAAAGTAAGAGAGATGGGATTTAAACAAAAGCAAAATTAATACGTAAGATGTCGACGTTAGCTAAGGATAATAATAATAATAATAATAATTTTATTATTATTATTATTAATATTATTATTATTATTATTATTATTATTATTATTATTATTATTATT
>JABUQX010146698.1:0-10000 GCA_015478945.1 Trachelipus rathkii | reverse complement strand
ACACATCTAACTTCAATGCGGATTGAGTTGTAGTCTTAATTTCCTGAACCAAGTAATATGCAATCAAAATTGATTAGACTCATTTACTGCTAACGTGCACCTTTTCCCACATTGCATGCAAGAAGAATTCCTAGAATTGGTGTGTGACTCAGCTGCAAAAGATACATTTGAAAAACTTTCCTTAAACAAGTTCTGGTCTAAAATGAATGTGGCTTACCCTGTTGTAGCTGATGCTTCTCTAAACTTTTTGAAGACGTTCCCTAGTACTTACTTGTGTGAGCAAAAGATTTCCAATACTATTGAACACGAAAAACTAAACATAGAACACGACTTAATTTGAAGCATAACCTTCTAGCATGTGTGTCTAATAATGGACCTTGAATTGAATAATTAGTTACCACGTAACAGGCACACTCTTTACACTAAAATTAAATCCTGGTTGGTAACAAAGTAATCAAAGTTTAACTTTTGGATGTGTACCATCATTGTACTTTGCTCATTGTTTGTAATGTTAATATATTTACCTGTTGAATATAGTCATTACAATATATTAGTCCTAATATATTACTACTCTGTATTCAAGTCAGGTTAAAAGGGTAAGGGACAATGGTCTCTTATATTTTTTTGGTAACTTAACAGGATAAAAATTGAGAACCTCTGCTATAGGCGGTTTCTCTTTCGTAAATAGAAGGCCACGTTTTATTTGACTCTCCTTCCAGAAGGAAAGACTTGCAAAATATTTCTCCGTTTATTTCACACGTGTTTACTTTGTCCTTTGTATTTAGTAATGCTTCAAAAAGTTGGTCACATTATTTTTTCTAACTTCCCATGTATACTTTGAGGTGAATTTGAATAAATTGTTTTTAATTGATTTAATGAAAATTAAATATTATGAGTATATATTTTCGAAATAAGATTTCGAAATAAGATGAGAAAGAGTGTTTCTATCCTTTTCAAATTATTCACTGCTTCCCTTGTTTTCCCTGAAAAAACAGCCAGCTAACAAATTATATATATATATATATATATATATATATATATATATATATATATATATATATATAGTAATATCTTAATTATATATATATATATATATATATATATATATATATATATATATATATATATATATATATATATATATATATATATATATATATGGGTACAAATTCAATTATGCTAATAAAATTTGAAAACGAGTTCATAGTTTAAAGGGGAAAAGAGTTGGAGAACAATTTAGGAAGAATTCATTAAAGGCCGAAAACATTCACGGAAGTGAGGAACGCATAAAAGTCTTGAGTCTCTCAAATAAAAGCGATGACACTCCAAATGGGAAATAACTCGCAGGCAAATAATCAAAGTTTTCTAGTGCCATTTCGCCAGTGGTTCAATTGTCCCAAAAGTCTTTGTCAAGCTCATCGAGAGGCTCATCACGGGACTTGATTCCAGATTCTCTCTCTCTTTCCTATTCTCTCTCTCTCTCTCTCTCTCTCTCTCTCTCTCTCTCTCTCTCTCTCTCTCTCTCTCTCTCTCTCTCTCTCTCTCTCTCTCTCTCTCTCCTTATTCTTTCTGGTATTAAAACATTTCAGTTTTATTCCTTATTCTTCTTAATTTGGTTTACCACGCCTCTCTCTCTCTCTCTCGCTCCTCTCTCTCTCTCTCTCTCTTCTCTCTCTCTCTCTCTCTCTCTCTCTCTCTCTCTCTCTCTCTCTCTCTCTCTCTCTCTCTCTTTGTTCTTTTTGTATTAAACCTTTTCACTTTTATTCTTTATCCATCTTATTTTTGGTTTACTAAGTCTCTCTCTCTCTCTCTCTCTCTCTCTCTCTCTCTGCTCTCTCTCTCTCTCTCTCTCTCTCTCTCTCTCTTCTTCTCTCTCTCTCTCTCTCTCTCTCTCTTCTCTCTCTCCTTTGTTCTTTGTGTATTATACACTTCACATTTTTAAATCCCTCCTTTTTTTGGTTTTCCAAGTTTCTGTATTTTCTTTCCTAAAATCGCTTTTCACCAAACTTTAAAACATTTAAAGTCTATGTAATTTTAATTTACATATATATATATATATATATATATATATAGTAGTATATATATAAATATATATATATATATATATATATATATATATATATATATATATATATATATATATATATATATATATAAAATATTATTGGTTATATATGGTTGTTGTTGTTGTTGTTATGTTATATATATATATATATAAGAGCAGTATATATTATTATTATACACATATATATATATATTATTAATATATTATTATATATATATATATACATATATATTATATATATTTATATTATATATATATTATTATTGTAGCAAAGATATAAATACAGATATAACATATTATTATAAATAAAAAGAAAACTTTCTATAACTGTTATATATATATATATATATATATATATATATATATATATATATATATATTTCATACAAATATAAATATTTTTTTTTATATTTGCAGTATATATAAATATATATATAAGCAGTAGCTTCTAATAGTAGTTAAGTATATATATATATATATATATATATATATATATATATATATATATATATATATTAAACGTAAGAAGGGATGAGCTGCATTTCTGGTGTCCATTTTTAGATAAATATCTCTACTATAATGTTTCTAAATGGATAGTTTTAATTTGTAATGGTAATGCATTCTCTTACATTTTTAATTTTTTTTTTTTTTTTTTTTTTTTTTTCTCTTCTGACAAAAAAGTAAAAAAGTCTCTTAAAGTCTGAGCAAATTGTTCGCTTTCAGAAGTTACACAGCATACTGTCAGAGATCCAAGAGAGAGAGAGAGAGAGAGAGAGAGAGAGAGAGAGAGAGAGAGAGAGAGAGAGAGAGAGAGAGAGAGAGAGAGAGAGAGAGAGAGAGAGAGAGAGAGTTGACATATTAAAATTGCAAAATGTCAAAAAGGGTGTGAGGTAGATGAACCAGAATGATTGTTGCATCCTCTACGAGGAAAAAGTATTAAAATGTATTAAAAAATATGGAATTCTGATTTGATGACAATGATAATTTCTGGTAAAATAAGGTTTATCTGGGTTTATCAAGGTTTAAATAGGAGAGGAAATGGAATGTATGTTCTCTCTCTCTCTCCTTCTCTCTATATATATATATATATATATATATACGATATATATAGAATATATATATATATATATATATATATATATATATATATATAGAGAGAGAGAGAGAGAGAGAGAGAGAGAGAGAGAGAGAGCAAAAATATTCACATTATATACTTGAGTTGAGTTATTTATATTTAAAAGTTTTCTTTGATTTAAAAATTGATTTTATGGTTAGCTATTGTATTTCAAGTTGTTTTTTTAATTATTCTTTTATTATTATTATTATTATTATTATTATTATTATTATTATTATTATTATTATTATTATTATTATTATTATTATTATTATTATTATTATTATTATTATTATTATTATTATTATTATTATTATTATTATTATTATATTATTATTTTATTTTATTATTTTATTAGTAGTATTTTATTAATTTCTCTTTTATTTTATTTATTTTATTAAATATTGTTTGTTAAAAATTATTATTTCTAGAGTATATTGTAAACTGTCTTCAAATTTTGTCCTCTTTTGCAGAGGCGGACCCATCTTGTATAACTGATTGAAAAATAGCATTATTCAATAGCGATGATTCTTACACTTTTTGTTTAGATTTTAAATAATCTTTTATATATATTATGTAATATATATATAATATAATATGTAATATATATATATATATATATATATATATATATATATATATATCAAATATATAAAGAAAGAAATATATATATATATATATATATATATATATATATATATATATATATATATATATATATATATATATATATACATATATATATATATATAAATATATATATATATATATATAGAGAGAGAGAGATATATATATATATATATATATATATATATATATATATATATACGTAAATAATATGTATATATATATATATATATATATATATATATATATTATTAAATATAATCTTAAATGAGAGAATGTTTTCTGACAAAAGTGCAAAAATGTCTTTGTTTAAAATTAAATTGCTGTTATAAATGCTAAATAATAATATTTTGGATTAAAACCGTATAACAACTTTAATATTCATGATATAAAAACTATTTAAACCAAAAAGAAAAAAATTATAATATTGATTTTAAATCTAAAAGCGCACACAAGAAAAAATGGTTTTTATGTTCTTTTTAAACATGTTTCTGCTTTATATCCTGCATATATATATATATATATATATATATATATATATATATATATAGTAAATATATATATATATATATATATATATATATATATATATATATATATATATATATATATATAGTCAGCCTTCAGAAAGCAACATGCATGTAACTAAAAAACCAGAACAGCTACATGAAAATAAATTACATTTTTGTAATCAGGAGATAAGACATAAGAGTGGTCTTGGTTAAGGATTAGAATTCGAGAAAGGGCAATCATTATAGCCATTAATTCTGCTGTAAAATTGAAGCATAAGGGGGAGGGTATGGGAAAGGTTGTGGTCAGGAAAGACAGCAGATGCACCCACACTGTCCACTGTTTTAGAGCCGCCAGAAAACACTGGAGTAAATTTATCGTGAACTACGAAATGAGACAGTAATGATGCTTTTAACAAGGCAGAAGGGTGGCTAGATTTGGAGAGAGAGGTCAGAGCCAAGCAAATGGTGGGAGCGGGGAATAGACAAGGTGTGTACCCTTCGTAAGAGAAAGGCAGCACCTTTAAAGGATGTAAAGGGAAATTAAGGATGTTATGAACTGTGTTTGCAAATGGAAAGTAAGTCTGATGTATCTCCTGCAGAATCAGTGTGTCAGAGCAGACGATTTTGAGTTTGAAAAGAAGATAGCTTTTTTGTACACATGATTTATTCTCTTCGAAGAGAGAGTGGCATCACATTGGATTCAACTTCAAGGCTCACCTGGTGTGACGATTGGAAGGCTCCATTGGAGATACGGATCGCTTCGTTTTGGATGGGATCTAACAGTGTAGTTGTGTTGTGGGGCTCGACCATATACTGCACAACCATAATCCAGTTTCGATCGGATTAGGGCGACGTAAAGACGTAAAGGAACTTGCAGTCATCACCCCAAGATTTTGAGGCGTGAGATGACGTAACAGGTCAAGCGCGCGATGACAAGTTGTTTTCAGGTGTTTAATATGCGGTGCATATGTTAAGTGGTCATCTAGGATGAGTCCTAGAAATTTGACCTGTGAAGTTACAGGAATGGGCGAACCATATAAGGTTAGGTTCGCTGGAAGAAGGTGGCAAGTTCTTCGATTCCCTTTTTTCTTAAAAAGCACTGCTGAGGTTTTGGTGGAGAAATGGAAGCCATGGGAGTTATCCCATTATATTCTCAATAGCTAGCTGAAGTTGCCGTTCGAGAAAAGGCAGCCTGGCATCGGCTATATATAACGCAAGGTCATCAACATAGAGAAAAATTGACCGTCGCTGGGATAGAAGTAACGATGTCATTAAATCCGAGAGCAAATAGTAATACACTTAGAACACTACCCTGTGGAACGCCTTCATCCAGAGTAAAGTGGCGTGACAGAATAGAAGAGCACCGAACCTGGATGGATCTGTTTGACAGAAGGCATTTAATGAAAAGAGGGAGTTGTCCACGGAAACCAAGCGAATGGAGTTTAAGGAGAATATCCCAGTTCTCCACGTTGTGTCGTAAGATTTTTCAAGGTCAAAGAAAACACCAAGAACCATCCCACCAGTTAAGAAGGCTTCCCGGATGTCATGGTCTAGTTTTAACAACGGGGTCCTCAGCTCTGAACGCTTTTTGCGAAAGTCAAACTGTGTGTTTGAAAAAGCTTGGCGACACTCCAGAACAGGAGGAAATTGACCTGTAACCATTTTCACCATTAATTTACAGGTATGAAAGGTCAGCAAAATTGGTCTTTGGTTGTCCGATCTCGATCTTTTCCAGGTTTGGGAATTGGAATTACAAAAGCTATAGTCCAAATAGATGGAAAGAGGATTCGATCCAGATTCTGTTATATAGATCCAGCAAAATGCTGGATGCTGAGGGATGTATATGACGGAGCATGGATATACGAAATCATGTCTGGACTTAGAGCACCGTCTTTGATATTCACCAGTGCAGTTTGATACTCTGCAAGTGTAAAAAGAAGATTGTAGGTATGATCTTCCCCTTTTGCAGTGTCAGTTTTCAATTAGAGGCTTCAGGGTAGCTGAAAGAACTCGAGTGGCTAGCAAAACTATAACTTCTAATGTATCTGCAACAGCAGCAGGAGCGGATATCGTATCAGTTATATCAGGTCCATAACGGAGGACTGTGGGTGAGGAGTTGTTGGAGCGACGAGATATTTTGTGTAACTTTCCACACTAAAGGAAGTGGAGTTGTGGAGTTAACACAGTCGAAATGTAAGTTCGAAAAAACTGTTTGCGTGTTTGTCGATTACCACTGCCGATCTTGCCGTGTAGCTGCTTAAAAATGATCATGTTTGAGGTCGTACGGGTCTTTTTGTATTGCCTGTAGAGTTTTTTCTTCTCTCGGTTGGCTTGTGCGCACTCTTAGAACCACCAAGGGGTTGCCGACCACCTGCCTGCCTGTGTTAAGGCATCCCAGGAAAAAGGGGGTTAGGAGATCCATTAGGATCTTGGACTTAGACGAAGTGACAAAGTCGCCCCATAAGGAGTGGCGGAGGTTGAAGTCCTTCATAGTAAAACAAGTAGGGAGCTGTTTAAAAAGATCAGCTAAGTCGACCTTAGTAAATTCACTAATTGGAGCTAAGTAGATTGAGCAGATAGTAAGGTCGGTGGACAAGTGAATTCGTGCTGCCACTGCATGAAGTTTGATTTGGAGAGGGACTGGAGAATAGGGGACAGATTCGTGAATGAGTATTCCTGCACTTCCCCTATCATTGTAATCACTTTCTATAGAGGTTAACGGAAATTTATATATGGACGGTTGAAAGAAGTCACGAAGACATAGTCGAAGTTCCTGACAACATATACACTTTGTTGTACGTATGTTTATTAGTTGAACAAGTTTACTTCGAAATTAGAGTGGTAACCACGACAATCCCATTGGAGGAAAGTGGCCATGCTGAGTTGTTATAAATATTATGATGATGGTCTTTAGAGATAATTGTCTCTTATGTGACTCATATGGGTAGTGTTGGAGTGTGGGTTTGGATGGAGAGGAAGGTGAGACGTGGATCTCAGCGAGGAGGGGCAACATATTGGAGGTAAAGAGTAGTCATACAACAGATTTTGGTTAGATGACCTCTTTTGGAAGGACTTTTCAGATGTATTTGGTGAAGGGGCTTCACCATGAATGCGAGATAAGTTGAGTTCAACCAATACCAACTTGTTATGTTGGTTTGGTTGGTCAATAGAGAGCAACCATAATGCTCAAGTTTATTAATGAGAAAGCGGTATCGTATCTGCCTCCCTTCCTTGGTGTGAGGGATATAGAGTTTCCGCATGGAAATGGGAAAGGAAGGTGTCGTACTGGAAGAGTATTGGCCTCTTGAGAATGTGCCAGTGGCGAGATATTGGTTTCCATTATAGATTCGGGATGGATTGGCAAAGTCTGATACTGAAGATTTTGCCTGTAATTCATCATGCGAGTGATTTTGGGAGATTGGACAGTTTGATTGGAGAATGAGGACCTAGGTCTCTCTTCATGCCTCCAGCAGACCCAGAACGCTTAGAGCGTTTACGACGTTTACGTTGAACAAGTTTTCCATTCACTCTTTCTCGGAAGTGCAGGAAGCATTAGAAAGAGAATTGGTCGACACATGCGCCCCATTTGGAGCTGTTTACGTACTTCTCATCTGTTAGGTATAGAATCCTTTATGGGAGGTTTGTTGTAGGAAATTTGTAGAGAAGAAAGTTATATAGGAAGATAGGATATGAGCCATAGAATTATCTTGTGCATACTATTAGAAGGTTGATTGGTGGGTTGTACACACTGTGATTGTTTGAGAACAATCTGTTGGAATGCTTTTTGTCTCTGGTGTAGATTTATGGCGAGCGTCCCTTCTTGTTGCATTTTTTTCGTCTGGGGTTACTGTGTTTTTCTTAAAATTGGATGTTTCATATTTTGGGAACGGAATCTTATCTTTAAGGACTATTCTTTCTGTGTGTTTAGAAACCTTTTTTTTTAGGGATTTGAGTAATAGTGGGAGACGAATTAAGGGACAAAGAGACTGTCCTCTTGCATATGTTTGAACTTATTTGTAAGTATTGGGACAGTGTGTCTTGGCAGAAAAGTTTTCCAAATTTTGTACTTTTATGACCCATCTAGTTTCATTGCTGGTTTTGTTGAGAGCTAGCACCGGATAGGGGTTGATGGCTTTTGGACGGGATTGAATGAAAGGCTGCTTTTGTAATATTTGAGGTGGTGGTGTGGGCAATACAGGCAGACAGGTTGCAGTAGCAGCCTGGAGTTTCACAGGAACAGGAGAAACCCAGATGGGATTGTGTTATGATTAACATGCGATTGCGGCAGCGAGCCGCAATTGTGGGCGTAAGATTGACTTTGATTTGTCCTTAGACATTTTCTGAGCTTTGGCGTATATAGCATCTATCCTACTAAATTTTTGTATGGTGCCACATAACTCCAAAACCTCCTGTTCAAACAGGTAAGACGTGCATTTTAAGGAAGAGGCACTGTGAAACTCTCCAGCTTCTACAGTTAGGTTTATTTTCACAAGGAGTGTGAAATAATTCTCCACAGTTAGGCATAGGTCATCCGGTCCCCTACAGTATTTTTGGGGATGACTAAACCAAACCGTTGACATTTGAAGCAACGTCTGGGTTGAGGGATAAACGTGTTAAACACTGTGACTTGTGAACCATATTTTCACCTTTGTAGGTGGATGAGGGGTATTAAAGGTTAGCAGCAAGCGTTTGGCTTCATCAGGCGAGTCCCTACGAGGGGGATATCGATAAATATCTCTTAAACTGGAAATCTTTTCTGCTGGAGATTTCTCATTATGACAGCTAAATCTTCTTTCTGTTCATAACAGAAAATAGTGCCCTCTAGATGCTTCATCGCCTGTGAGTAGAATAACAGGAATGTTTGTGAAAACATTGTAAGGTGACGCATTTTTGAACGAAACTTGATTTCTGGTTAGGCAGCTAGAAATATAATGGACCTATTTTCATTAAAGTGACTGAGGGTCTTCAACTCTTAAAACTTTTCTAGTGCATTAAGCTGGAGAAGAATGATTCTGTCTTCAGTAAGGGCTTTGGAGGTAGTGGATCGCAGTATGTGATATATCGGGAATGATGTATCTGCTGGCATTCCTAGGGGGTGCAATATATGGAGTAAACGAATGAAAACGACTATGACGGGGCTCCTTTGGGGGATTGCCCAGACCGTTGGGGCACCTGGGGTGTTTGGGGTTTGTTAGTCGACGAATCACTGTAATTATGCAAAGGACCCTCAGGTGTAGGAGAAAGAAGTAAAGCATAGGTACCTGGTCTAGAAGTAGTAGGGACCGCGGTAGGGTCAGGCTGGGAACATGAGAGATGGTAATTGTTGTTGACGTTGTGTGGTTCACCTTGGTTTAAACCAGGGTTGGCATTAGAAGGCCCGACCCGAAAAACCCACCCGGGTTTTTTCAAAACCAATTTCAACCCGCTGGCTTGCCCACTTCGGGTTTTCAAAATTTTTTTTCAGAATAATTGCATGTAAAATAGTAAAACAAAAATGAAAATATTAGAAATTATACTCTTTTACTTAGTGAAATGTTTATAAACTCATTTTAATTCATTTGTTGAAATATATATATATATATATATATATATATATGAAGTGGTGCACGAAAAACGCGGTAGTGTTGTTTCACGATAAATGCGAAAACGGTTAAACACCTAAACGATTGAACGAAGTACAAC
>JABUQX010146697.1:0-12008 GCA_015478945.1 Trachelipus rathkii | reverse complement strand
TTGGCGATGCAAGATTAGGTCGAACATTGAGCACAGAGGTGACAAAAATACATAAGGAAATAAACCCTAAGAAAGAGTTATTTTCCGGAAAGGTCCAAATCCCCGTTTACCACTCGTGAAATGAAGGCTATATCTTTAAACGCAAGAAGTATATGGAACAAAATAAATGAATTTAAAGCTATTGTTTACACAGAAAGCTACGATATAATTAAAATCACTAAAAATATCGTGATTTTATTTCAGAATTTCAAATTTGTGTTTATAAGTTGTTTTTCAAAGATAGAAACAATAATAGGGAAGTTGGAGGTGTTATGATTTATATAAAAGATACATATCAAACTACTCAGCTAGAACTAGCTGATGTTTATGAAATTGATATCATCGGAATTAAAATAGAAACATTGAATATAAATTTGAATTTAATAAATGTCTATCGTTCACGGTCCTCACAATCAGTAACAGATGTAGCTTTTTATACCGAATTAAGTAGAATTTCAGAAGGGTATACAATAATTGTAGGAGACTTTAACTGCCCAAATATCTACTTTAATTTACTTGATGCAGTTGCAGAAGGAAATAGATTGCTAAAATTCTTAGGAGATAATTTCCTTTTTCAAATAATTGATTGCCCAACGAGTGGAAACACTATTTCAGACCAATTAATAGTGAGCTATTTGAACGTGGTAAGACGTTTTGAGGTTATCAAACATATTGATAAAAGTGATCATAACATGATTAAATTTACCATCAACGTTGAAAACATAACACATAATTACTTGAAAATTCCAGATTTTAGGAATGAACATTTTAATGGTTTTAAGGACAGTTTATCTGTATATGACTGGGATGAAATATTAACAGGAAACCCAAATATAATGTGGGATACGCTTCTTCAAATATTTAAAGAGAAATAAAAATATTTTATTCCATATAAAATGAAACGAACTTTATCAAACTCGAAACCAAGATGGTGGAACAGCGAAATTAGAGATTCCTTAAATAATAGAAAGAGAACTTATAAACATTGGAAGTCTTCTCCCTCAGTGAAAAATAATAATAATTACAAAGTTTGGCGTTGAAACTGTAAAAGACTAATTTGATACTATAATAAATTATGAATTTAATTAATATTGCCCGGGAAAGTAAAATTAATCCTAAATGGGTTTACAATTACGTCAATAACAAAAGTTCCATTAAGGAATCAATTGCACCACTACTGGACAATAACGCAAACATAAAGTCGAACAATGCCGATGTAGCAAATATTTTAAATAATTTTTTCCCACAGTTTTTACGAAGGAGAATCTAGTTAGTGTGCCTAACATGAAATACATAATGGATTTTAATGCAGACAATATTTTAGATTCATTTGAAATTTTAGAAGAGGAAGTTGCTATCCAGATTGATAAACTATTCTATCCAATGCATCTGAAAATTTTGAAGATATCGTAACACCTTTGGTGATACTTTTTAATGTCTTTAAAAGAAGGGTTAGTACCACATGATTTCAAACTTTCTAAATAACTCCTATTTAAAAAAAAAAGGGGATTGTAAGCTCCCGAGTAACTACAGACCAATTAGCTTAACTTCCATAGTTGTCAAAATTTTGAAGCAATACTAACTAATAGATTACCTGCATATATTCAAGATCATGGATTGCCCTAGAATTCCCAACACGGTTTTAGAAGAAATAGATCATGCCTAACAAATTTACTTGAATTTTTTAATGTGGTTATGAACGATGTAGATAACTATAAATCTTTTGAGGTCATTTACTTATATTTTCAAAAGGTATTTGATAACGTCCCTCATCAAAGACGATTGGAAAAGCTTAAAGCTTATGGTATTCGAGGAAGCCTTTTAAATTGGATTAAAAGTTGGCTATCGGATCGACGACAATTAGTCGTTATCAATAGTGAATGCTGAGATTGGGTAAATGTTATTAGTGGTGTACCCCAAGGATCTGTCCTACGTCCAATACTGAATTCATTATATATATGGCGCAGCAAGGTTAAGCTATATATACAGAGCATATGGGTTGGTTACATGGGCTGCTGGCTGGGTTACTGCTGGTTGCTAAGGCTATACATATATGCGTTAAGGCTGTTAGTAAAGGCGCTGGCATACTAAGGCTGGATATATATATATATATATATAATAAATGACATAGATGATAATATTTTAAGCAATATTTCGAAATTTTAAGATAATACGAAACTTGGAAATCACATAAATTGTGAGAAAGATTATCAATTATTCCAAGGCGATTTGAATAAGATTGTTAATTGGTCAAAAACATGACAAATGAAATTTAATGCCGATAAAAATAAGGATATACATTTTGGGAGTAGGAACAGTGAATATGATTACAAAATAGATAACTCAGTTATCAAAGTTGTTAGTGAGGAAAAGGATCTAGGAGTATAAATTAATAAGGATTTAAAGTTAACAAAACAATGTGCTGAAGCTGTTAAGAAAGCTAATAAAACTTTAGGTTTTTTATTTGCCAGAAACTTCGAATATAAACCTAAATATGTAATAGTACCTCTCTATAAAACGTTAGTTAGACCTCATCTGGAATACGAAGTAAACAGTTTTGGAGTTCATGCCTCAAAAAAGACATAAAAAATTTAAAGAATTCAAAGAAGGGCAACTAAATTAATTTTGGAATTGAGAGGTAAGCCATACGAGCAACGACTGCGTGAATTAAATATCCATTCTTTAGAGACAAGAAGATTGAGAGGAAAATTAATAGAAGTTTTCAAAATACTAAATAAATTTGACAATATTGATTATAGGCTATTCTTTAGATACGATTTTAATGATGTAACACGAAGTAATGGACACAACTTTTCTCATAAGCGATTTCAAACCAATATTGTAAACAATTTCTTCTCTTACGATATAAGTAAGAAGTGGAATAGTCTTTCTTATAAAATAGTAAACAGTGACAACATCGATTCATTCAAGAATGGGTGGATATACACCTTAAAGAAATTAGGCTTTGAAGTTCATTACAACTCTATTTTTACTTTATTAAAACACTAGAATTAGTAGTGAAATAGATAGATATGGTAAAATCAAACCCGAACTATTAAAATCTCTTGGTAAATGTTAAAATTGCATCATAAAAAGAGTTCGGGCGCCGAACTTATAATAGCTTTGATGTTCGCCGCTTTGAACTTGTCCGTTCTCTGAGACGGTAATGTCATCGATCAAACTATCACCTTAACTTGTAATAAATAGCTTTGATGCTCACAGTTTAGAGCGTATCCCTTCTAAGACGGTGATCTCTTCGATCACACTAAGTAGGAGAAATAGTAAAAAAACAAAATTTCACAAGCTTGTAGCACTGTGAAGTTGCATGCTTAGAAACGGATCTATTCTAAGTAAGCAGACTCATGTCTCATTGACAGTGGACACATCCAACACAATAAATAAATAAAAACACTTAATAGACTATGAAGTTTGCTGCTTAGAAACAGATCTGTTCTAAGTGAGCGGGCTCATATGTTACATTGAAAAGAGAAAATATATACTAACTTTAAAAATACATAACATTTGTTATAAGACAGTGGACACATCCAGCTCATTAAATAAACAAAAATACTTAACAGACAAGCATTGAGTGGACTGTAAAGTCTTTGCTAGTCGGTGCTTTTCTTCTTCTTCTTCTTCTTTTTGTGATATATATATATATATGAATAAACATATATATCAATAGCGCTGAAGGCTGGCTGCTGTTGGAGCAGCGCTAGCTGGCTATTATTGTTGGCTGGCTGGCTGGCTGGCGCTGCTGGCTGCTGCTGCGACCAATCCGCTGGCTGGCTGGCTGGCTGGGCTGCTGCTGGTTACAGCGATGCATGCATGGCTATTACAGCGGCTATAAGTTATGTGAGCAGGCAGGCTAGCGCTAGCGCTAAGGTGCCAGTGCTGGTACAGCAGCAGTGCTGGCGAGCATTGCTACTTCTTGTGTTTTTCTTTTTTTTTTTTTTTTATATATATATATATATATATATATATATATATATATATGAAATAACAACTTAAAACTAGCAATATCTTTTAGAATTCTATGAAATAAATTAGAGTTTGAATATTTTTTGCGATACATGAATTCACATAAATATGTATCGAACATTTCTCTCTGTGTTCCGCATTGCCTTTTTAGAAGAAACCAAGAATTCTCGATGTTTTGTGTGTAATAGGAAAAACAAAATTTTGTGAATGGTTAACTGTTTTATGTGTATTCGAAACATGACATTAAATTATTGTTTTTATAACTTGCCCAGCAGTCTGAAATTATTATAGATTTATGTTTAATTTTATATATTATCCAGGCAAGCAAACTTTTATTGCTTCTGTCGGGAACAGCAAATAAGAATACAACACCAGTCTATCTACATATTCCCCTAAAAACCCAATTATTATTATTATTATTATTATTATTATTATTATTATTATTATTACTATTATTATTATTATTATTATTATTATTATTATTATTATTATTATTATTATTATTATTATTATTATTATTATTATTATTATTATTATTATTATTATTATTATTATTATTATTATTATTATTATTATTATTATTATTATTATTATTATTATTATTAATATTATTATTATTATTATTATTATTATTATTATTATTATTATTATTATTACCATTATTATTATTATTATTATTATTATTTTTTTATACAGATTATTATTAGTAGCAGTAATTTTGTAATTTTTTATTAAATTCAAAGCTGCCCAATTTATCTTAGTTATAATTGTTGGCAAATAATACAAGTATTATATCACTCTTAGTCATAAGTAAAATTAGGTCAACCATTGTATATATATATATATTGGCTAAGAAGTATAAGGTTGCTGGGTTATATAAGCAGCAAGAAGTAAGAAGGCGCAGGGCTGCTGGAGCAGTTGAGCAGCTGGTGCTGCTGCTGGGCTAAGGCTGGCTGCTATATATATATATATATATTAAGGTTGCTATATAAATATATATAGTTATCATCATCATCACCATCATCATCATCAATTGATCTTGAACCTTCTCTCCCCCAAGACTGGGGATAAGGTGCAGCACTAGAAACAAAGTAGCAGAAGTAGTAGAAAATAACATGACGCGCAAATCGAAAAGAAAGCCCACCCGTACCGCCCCCTTTATACCTTTTAGTGAGAACACTTCGCAATCGAAAATCCACCCATGAGCTTCACGGGTCCGCGACGGACCTCACTATAGCATTTAGTCAATGTAGGGTTTATCCCTAGGCCCAGGTAGGCCACAACCCCATACCCCCCTCACAAAATCCCGCCAATCCTTCCTGTTATGTACCTTTCTACTCGACTCAGCCAAACTCACATTTCTCTTCTCCAGGCATTCTTTTCCTGACTCAATCCACTTTTTATTCGATCTCCCAGCTGGTCGATTCCCTGCACACTCATCACAATACATCCTCTTAGCCAACCGACTATCATCCATCTCAACGTACTTTTATTTATTCTTTCATATACCCCTTTCTTGACACCACACAACTCTCTAATTCGTTAATTACTCATTTTATCAATTCTCCTCACACCTAACATACCCCTAAGATTATCCATCTGAACACATTGTTCTTTATATCTATACATCTTATTCCAGACCATAGCTTCACTACTATACATTAACACAGGTAACAACATACCTCATGTGAGATCCTAGCTCTCTCAAGGCTTAGTCCCTTTACATCCACCAAGGATTTGGTTTCACCAGCCGACATCCTACCATTCACAACTTTCCTACTACACTCTGCATCATCTATTCCCTTTTCATCCAACATATATCCTAAATATTTAAAATCAGACACTTTTTCCACCTATTCACCATCTACCATAACTTCACAATGAGGACTGTCCTCATTCACAACAATAACCTTACTCTTATCAAGGTTTACGTTCAAACCCCTTCTTTTACACACCCTGTCAAATCTCTACCAATCCTCCCAAACCCTCTTCAGATTCGCACACAAAACCAAATCATCCGCATATAATATAAATATATATAGCAGCAGTGCACAGCAGCAATACAGCAGCAGTTGCAGTGCTATACATATATATACTACATACAGTTAGTGCTGGTTGTTGTTGCTATATATGCTACATATATACAGATATATATATGCATAATATATATATGCCGCTGGCTGGCGTTACGCTGGCTGCTGCTGGCGCTGGTTGGTTACTAAGTTGCTATATATGTTGAGCATAGCTATACAGCAAGGTTATTACGCTATTACTAAGCATGGAGCATATATATATTATATATAGATATTATTGGTCATCAATAGCTATTTAAAATTAACATATATTATATATATATAGAGTATATAGTTGAGAGCAGTGGTGTTGGTTGGTTGGCTGTTGAGTTGTTACAAAGATATATTGGCGCTGAAAAGTTATTGGCGTTACTACATAAGGCTATTATTACAGTTATATTCATATAAAGCATATATTATTACAGCTATTATTACTGGTTGGAAAGAGCAGCAAGGTGGCGCAGCAGCAGCAGCATACATATATACAGCAAAGAAAGAAAGAGCAGCCGGGAGCAGCAGTAATTTTTGGGTGCCAATTATGCACATAGGCAACAGGTATATATATATATATATGGTTAAGTTACTATATACTATAAGGTTGGCTACATACATATGCTGGCTGGTTAAGTTATGGCTAAGGCAGCTAATAAGGCTGGCTACAAACATACTACAGCAGCAGCAGCAGCAGCAATATCAAGCTCTATATATATTACTATTATATAAAAAGCATGCATATACATATTATTACTATAACAGCAGCATAGCATGAAATCAGGCGGGCAAAGGTTGGAGCAGCTAGCGTGAGCAGCTGGCTGGCTGGCTATTATTGGCTATTGGCTGGCTGCTGCTGGTTGAGCAGCTGAAACAGCTGGGAACAGCTGAAGGTGCTGGGATGGAATGGTTGCTGCCATACGCTTTTTAATATAAGGGCTGGGTTGGCTATTACACGTATGACTG
Source organism: Trachelipus rathkii (assembly GCA_015478945.1). Classification (NCBI taxonomy): domain Eukaryota; kingdom Metazoa; phylum Arthropoda; class Malacostraca; order Isopoda; family Trachelipodidae; genus Trachelipus; species Trachelipus rathkii. The sequence goes on along the minus strand of JABUQX010146697.1, from coordinate 4,959 downwards.
GCTGGATATATTATTCTTGTGTATATCTGATGTTGTTGGTTATTGGTGCTATACATAGTTACATACATATATATATATATATATATACAAGATATGCAAGAAGTTGTTGCAAAGGCAAGGTTGGTGCTATAAGGTTGCTGCTATGCATACATATACATACATAGCTAGCTTGATTATATATATATATGTTGGCTATATACATATATATATTAGTTAGTTACTATATACATTTCACAAGCACTAATCCAACATATATATATACATATATATTATGCTGCTGGCTGGCAGCAAGCTGGCTATGATACATGGGCATGGTTGCTGGCTGGCTGGCTGCTGGCTGCTGGCTGCTGGCTGCCGGCTATGCTATGGCTATGCCGCTGCTGCTGCTGCTACATAAAAGTATAACGTAATAATTTTTGCGTTTATACATACAGTTACTGGCGCCAGGCTAGGCTGCTGGCTGCTGGCTGCTGGCTGCTGGCTGCTGGCTTGCATGGGCATACTGATAAGGCTATTATTATATATTATATTATTTCCAACAGCAAGTGAGAAAGATCACTGCGCTGGCTGGGCGGCTGCTGGCGATGCTGCTGGTGCTGGCGCGCGCGGCGCTGGCTGTGCTGGCTGCAGGCTGGGCTGGTTGGTGCATAGCAACGAGCTACGATGGCTGCTGGCTGCTGGCATATACATAGTATATTATTATTGGTCTTTACATATTACATATACATATACATAGTACATATATAGCGCATATATATACGTTGTTGCTACTGGCTGGCTGGCTAAGGCGAGCAGCGACCACGCGCTGCAGCAGCAGCGGGCTGAAGGGCAGCTGGCGCGGCGGGGCTGCTGGGCGGCGCGTTGCTGCTGCTGGCTGCTGCGCGTGCGCCGCGTTGTCGGCGGCAGCGGCGGGGCTGCTCTTGGCTGCTGCATGTGGCTAGCTACTATGGCTAGCTGGAGCATACATACAGGAAAAAGGCTGTTGCTGGCATACAGCATATATAAGGTATACTAAGGCGTATTATATGCTATGCATACTGGCTGGCTGCTGGCTGCAGCAAACAGCATAAACATATGGCAAATATGCTATACATATATATACTGGGTTAAGGCTGGGCTAAGTGCTATACAAGCTGCTGGTTGGCGATGCATGGGTTGGCTGGCTGGCGTGCGTGCGAAGAAGGCAAGGCAGCAGCCAGGCTGGCTGGCGCTGGCTGGGAGCAAGGTTGCTGGCTGCTGCTGGCAGCAGCTGGCTAGCATTTAGCATATACAGGCTGTTATATGCCATACATATATATTATTATTACATATATACATGAAGAAGGTTATATATATAATATTACACTATAAATATATATATATATATATATATATATATATATATATGCTATAGCTTATGCAAGTTAAAGCATCTTGCTAATGAAAAAGAATTGATAGAAGCGTTTATAAACAATCAATGGGTTTCTCTCTTCAGTGAAATTACGCAAATGATTAAGTTCTTGAAACTATTTTGTAGACCGATTGATAGACAAAAAGCTGGTAAAAAAATTCCTCGCTGTTTTGGCTTTGTAATGGTTTCTGCGCATGAGTCATTTTTGCCTTCAAATTAAACAAATTTAGAAGGTGAATTTATTTATCGTATTGTACATTTAAGAAAACCAGGCTCTTATACTCCTTTAGAAAGCGCAAAGTTATTTCTCGTTTTCATGTTTACTCATAAATTAGTCTCAGATTGCCAATTTTTACATACAAATTAGAGGTTATATACGTTAAGGCTAAGGTTGGCTATATATTATATAAGTTGAAAGAAAGGCTAAATAGCAGCATATGTACAGGCGTTGGCTGCTGCTGGCTGGGCTGGCTGAGCAGCAGCATAGCAGCAGCAGCAGCAAGGGGCGCTGGGCTGGCTGGTTACTGCTGGGCGCGCTGCTACGCTGGGCTATGATTTCCTTTAAATGAGGGATAAGCCCTGTAGCGAGCTCAAGGCTGGCTGGCTGGCTGGCTGGCTGGCTAGTTTGTATTGTAATAAGCAGAAAATACGCGAATTGAGCGCCCTGTATCGAGGATAGTAGAAAGTACGGATATGAACGAAATAAAAGAAACGAACCAGATTTTGAAGGAAATCCCCCTAAATTCAGAATTTTCGTTTCCATCAACGCAAGGCCAGCAGCAGCAGCAGCAGCGTGTCAGAATCTCTCCTGCTGCTGGCTGGCTGGCTGGCTGCTGGGCGCTGGCTGGCGCCAGCAGCAGCAGCTGAGCGGGGAACAGCTGCGCTGGCTGCTGGCTGGCTGGCCAGCTGGCTGCTGGCTGATATACATATAGTTAGCAAGCAAAGATGTTGCTACTGCTATATATAAGGTTAGTTGAAGGTGTTGGCATATATATATATATATATATATATATACATAGATGAACGTATATATATATATTATTGCTATATATTATATATTATATATATATATACATATATATATTATTATTAGTTATATATATAAATATATATATATATATATATATATATATTCATCTACCTCATATCTCCAGATTGGGGATGAGGTGCCTATCATACACCGGAACTGATAAATAGAAGAAGAACGTGAAGCAAATTGAAAAGAAATCACCCTCTTTAACCGCCCTATTTATTCCCTTAAGTGAGAACTAGTCGCTGTTCGAAAAATCCACACTAGAGGTTTCTCTAGACTGCGACGGACCCCACCATGGTATCTCGTCAATGTGAGGTTTTTACCACTATACTTCCTCTTAACCAACTAACTATCATTCATCCTTTCCAAATGACCAAACCTTCTCAATGTGTTCTCTTTTATTCTCTCATTTTCATCTAATTCTCTCTTCACACCACACATCTCCCCAACTCGTTCATTCCTCATTTAATCAATTCTTCCCACAACTAACGCGCCCCTAAGATTGTAACTCTAAACACATTGTACCTTGCATATATACGTCTTATTTATTCCAGACCATAGTTTCACTACTATACATTAACACAGGTAAACCCTCATGGAAAACCCGAGCGTACTCAAGACTTAGTCCCTTTAAATCCACCAAGGATTTAAATGCACCAGCCACCTTCCTACCGTTCACAACTTTCCTACTTCGCACCCTGCATCACCTGCTCCCTTTTCATCCAACCTATATCCTAAATATTTAAACTCGGATACTTGTTCCAGTTTCTCACCATCTAACATGACTTCACACCACGGACTCTCCTCTCTCACTATCATGTCTTTTACATATTAACTTTTAAACCCCTCAATTTTACACACCCTGATAAACCCCTTTACCAATCTTCTCAAACTCTCTTCAGATTCACCACAAAAAAAAAACAAATCAACATCTTCCCTTCCACCATCGCCCTTAATTCTTTACACAATTTAAATAATCTAGGAGACATAATACATCCCTGCCTCACTCCGCTATTAATATTAAACCAATCACATTTGACTCCATTTATTCTTACATATGCTTTACTAGCGTCATACATACGTTGGATTCCATTCCGAAATTTACCACCAACACCATATATCACAAACACCTGCCATAAAGCTTCTCTATTGATCCTCTCATACGCCTGTTGCAAGTCATAAACAGTAAATACAATTTCTTCTTCTTCTCTCTCATTTCCTTAATCATTTGTTTTAATGTAAAGATTTGATCCACGTATCCTCGACCAATTCTAAATGCACTTTGTTCTTCACCAATTAGTCCTTGGTCACTCGACGTACTCTTTCGACTAAAATACCAGCATATATCTTCCCTACAACCCTCAATAAACTAATATATATATAAGTTATATATATGCCAGCAGCGCAGCAGCAGCTGGCTGGGCTGGCTGGGCTGGCTGGGCTGGCTGGGCTGGCTGGGCTGGCTGGGCTGGCTGGGCTGGCTGGGCTGGCTGGGCTGGCTGGGCTGGCTGGGCTGGCTGGGCTGGCTGGGCTGGCTGGGCTGGCTGCTGAAAGGTGCATGCTGGGCGTTGGCTGGCTGGCTGGTTAAGGCAGCGAGTTGGGTTGAGCGCTGCTGCTGGGCAGCATATGCTGCTGGCTGGCTACAGCAGTGCTATATATATATAATATATATATACATATATATATTATTATATGTTGCTATACATACATATATACAGTATAAAACATATATATTATATTATGCTGAGTAGAAAGATAGAGGAAATTCATGTATCTCCTGCTGCTGGCTGGCTGGCTGGCTACGCTGCTACTGCTTATAAGTTTGGCTATTGGTTATTATTACTGCTGCTACAAACATACTACTGGCTGGGCTGGCTACAAGGTTGGCTGGCTGCTACAGTTGCTGGTTGGCTATTATTGCTACTATACATATTATTGGCTATTATTATTGCTATATATTACTTTTATCTCCAGAGCCGTCACCATATATATATATATATATATATATATATGGTAATGGTGGAGCTAAGCGTAATATTAACAAGAATACTGTATAAACCTATAAACATTTAATGTACAAAAATTTATTATCAACAAATACTAGTGCCTTTATGTTGATTTTCACATTAAGTTTATAGTTTCAATAAAAATATAAAAATAAATAACTACAGAAAATCCCCAGCAATTATGGACCATTCCGTTCATGTAGATGAGGAAACACTGAAATTTGTTTCAAATATCGATACATTGATATCGTTAATATTTTTGATAATCGATATTTTCACTGACAACGATTCGATTTTATAGAGTCAAATGTACTTAAATTATTAAAAAAATTCAAGACCATTTTTTTTTTCGTAATATATAACAGCATATATCAGCATAAGCAGCAGCAGCAGCAGCAGCAGCAGCAGCAGCAGCGTGGCGGGCGGCGGCGGCATGTTACAGCAGGCGAAGCGGCACGAACGCGCAAAGCGTTCACGATAAATGCGAAAACGGTTAAACACCCAAAATTGATCCGAACGAAGTAAGATTG
>JABUQX010146696.1:0-7500 GCA_015478945.1 Trachelipus rathkii | reverse complement strand
AGCATATATATATTATATTATATTATTACATATATATATATATATATTTCATATATGTTATATATATATATATATATATATATATATATATAAGTTGGCTGGGCATTTATGTATATATATGTTATGATAAAGATAGCAGCGCAATATATATTGGGCTATTAAGGCTATTGTGTATATTGTTAAGTATTATTATTGGAGCATATATAAGGCATATATATATGTATATATATATAAAAAGCAATTTAGGCATTAAGTATCATTAATCAATTAAACCTAGAATTAAATCACTCACACCTCGGGTACACTAATTAATAGATGGAAGGGGTATTAAATAGATTTTTGATGTTATTCTTTATTACCCTTTTGTTACTGTCCATATTCAAGACCAATAATAGATACCTTTTATTTAAAAGGCTACTAAATAAGATCAAAATGCTAATCTTTTTATCACAAGATCCCGTGATAATCAAACCAGCAAACAATATTATATTTTTTGTTTAGTAATTATAGATCTTACAAAAATAAACAAAGTTTCTACACGTTTGACAAACAAATATTTTATTCGCCATCTTCTCAATTTTATCTTATCTCTGATTATTTCATACTTCTTTATACATTCAACTACGGCCCAAACACACTTTGAAGAGATATCTTCTCTTTATACACAACATTAATACACTGTATAATTCAATTATCTTTACTCCTATTATGCAAATAATGAGATGAGAAAGTGCTTGTGCTGGTTTCTCCTGCATCCCAGTTAATACTTTGTTAGTGGAATTGGCCTGACTGCCTTTCCTTCTCCTCCTCCCTTCAGCCTTCACAGCTCCATGGTGAAAGATGCAAAGACGTTCACTTCAGTTGTTTCAATTTTTAAATAACATACAAAAAGGAATAAAAATAATTATGTGTGTGATCTTATAAGATGTAAGTAATTTTACAGTACATAATAATACACAAAACGATTGGAGCTTTGTTTCTCCTCTCAAAATAATAATAGCTTTTGCCTCCCAAGAGTTCTAGCTTTATTAATTACAATAAAGATTATAATAGCATTATTTTATATAGTACTATACTTAGTACATATGGTGCATCCCCGGCTAAGTCAAGAACACCCAGCCTCCAATTAAAAAATACATTTAAATTTTTTTTTTTCAAAGTTGACATAAATATTCCGTAGAATTTATTTCATTTTTAGATACACGCCAATTTGTCTAAGGCCTACACCCTCTCGTGAATGACGTCAGAGGACAACAAGAGTTCATAGCTCCTCCCCCCTATGGTATGATAAATTTTAAAGTAATAGCGTTTGAATTCGAAGAATATAAAACAACTCGGCACCATAAAACATTATAACAATAATTTTAATCAGACAGATCTTACTATTGACACATAAAATAAACTCGTATATAACTAATTATAATAATTTCATTATATTTTTTTTTTAATCCGAGGACCCAAATTTCCTAAGCTAGTTACCCTACTTAATAAATACAATACAATAATTTTTACAATGGAGATCTCCAGCATGACTTTGGTCTTAAAGACCTCACAAAATAGCTATTTGAAAATTCTAAATTTTAATATTTCTAAAAATACCAAGTTACAATTTTCTTCCCTATAAAGAAGGGAATTTTTATTATCCAGTTTCACAGAAGACCTTTTTCGGTTTCCGTGTTACAAGCATTTCTTAAAGTTTTATTTACAAGTTCAACCTTCTTTCCCTCCCAATTTTGGGGGGGTAAGAGTAACGAAGGATGGGGGATACCCACCTCCTTACAAAGTGTAAACGTGTATTTAAATATACACAAGATTCTTATAATTATTATATGACAAAAAAAATCTATCTGATTTTCCATCATTCTATAACATCATTATGTCACCGTATTATAATATATTTTAATTACTTTTTGATAAAACAAATAATTATAAGATTAAATTTGCATTTTTACAAAACTATTTTCGTTAAAAAAAAACACAAACCATATGGGAGCATTTAGAAACTTCTCCGATCGTCCATCAAGAGCAGTGGCGGTCTTTAGCAGCCAGGCAATTTTCCTTTTGGGGTATTTTGTACTTCTTCCCAATTTTATTCGGTCTCATTTTCATCACAGAGATTTTTTTTCGTTGTTGTAAGTTTGCGAACTCGCGTGGATTCATCCAAATTTTGAAGTTAAGCCTCCCAACGTCGGGGAAAAGGCAAAACAATTCAGATGCTGAGTCTATAAAACTTTTGTTTATTTTTCGCAGGCGGTAAGGGTATGTTGGGGGTATTTTTCTTAATTTCCCTTCCCCAATTTCTTCCTCTTTTTTTTTTTTTTTTTTTTTTTGAAAATGCGCTGTGATATTCTGTTTCTGATTACGGCTTTCTGGCGACTTTGGCAGCTTTTTATTTTGTTTCGCTGGTCTTCACGCTCACTGCCGACACAGACCCTTTGTTGTTTGTTTTTTTTGGATGGCACGGTGATTTTCATGTTATAAAAGTACTATTTACTGGATAACGACTTTTTATTTTCTTTTAAAAATAAGAAACTTTTTTCACGTTAACCCTTACGTTTTTAGCATTATCAGTATTGACCTCAAGACTTACTTTTTTAATAACTTCACTTGGGTACTCATTACTGAACACTTTTATTCATTATCACCGCGTTATTTTATTATTATTATTATTATTATTATTATTATTATTATTATTATTATTATTATTATTATTATTATTATTATTATTATTATTATTATTATTATTATTATTATTATTGTTATTATTTGACCCTCTTTATCAGACAGGTTGGTATTTGCAAGTCACGAATAATGGGCGTCACCACATATGTAGCACGAGATGATGAGATCATTAATCAATTAAACCTAGAATTAAATCACTCACACCTCGGGTACACTAATTAATAAGATGGAAGGGGTATTAAATAGATTTTTGATGTTATTCTTTTATTAACATTCTTTTTATATTGTTTGATCGCAGATCATAATAGATAATTTTTATTTTGTATAATAAATAAGGATTGGGCCACAGACCCTTCGACCACATTTTCGTGAGTAATCAAATCCGAAATATTATATTTATTAGAATGACTTGCACAGGGGCGAAAGCTATACGTTTCGATGTACTGGGCTAGATTTTGATCGCCATTCTCTCTAATTTTTATCTTATCTGATTATTTCACTTGTGATCAATACTACGTATCAAATGACACTTAAAAGAGATCTTCTTTATAAGAACATTAATAATAATCTAACACCTTTAATTTTATTATAAAAATATGAGAAAGTATGCTGCTATAAATGAAAATAAAATGTAGTGAGTTAAAAGTATTATGCTAATTAAAGTTAATGTTAGATACCAGATTTTGCCGGTAGGAGAGAGACGTTCTATTGGCTGTTTCAATTTTAAATAACATACAAAAAGGAATAAAAATAGTTATGTGTGTGATCTTATAAGATGTAAGTAATTTTACAGTACATAATAATACACAAAACGATTGGAGCTTTGTTTCTCCTCTCAAAATAAATAATAATAGCTTTTGCCTCCCAAGAGTTCTAGCTTTATTAATTACAATAAAGATTATAATAGCATTATTTTATATAGTACTATACTTAGTACATATATATATGAGCATATATATATATATATATATATAGCAGCATAGAAAAATATATATATGTTATATATATAAATATAAGGTTATTGTTATATATATATATATAAGAGTTATTATTATTACATATATTATATATATATATATATAACAATAATCATAGGTATATTATAAACCATAAATTTAAATGAATATTAAGAAATGTTAAATTGGCAAGCGTTTTCGGAACTTAAATTCCAGTCTCAATCCAAATTTGAAGTGAAAATGGGACAATATTAAATATTTAGAAATTAAATGTTATAATGCAGACTCTTTATTTATTTATTTTTTTTTTTTACAAATTATCACAACTACCACTGACGGTTTTGCCGTTTTCGGGCGTGAGAAAAAAATGGCGATTTGATTACAAGAGAGTTAAATTTAAACAATACTTTTATACATTTTCCTCCACAACCCTATCAACCAACCAAAATTTTTAGTAAGTATTTGCAAATACATAAAAAGATAAAAAATCTTCATACACCAGAATATGTATGAATAAAAATATATATATTTTTTTCACGATAGTTGAAAATGCATATCCATTATACCAACTACTTTATCCGAATAGCTGCCCTTGAGCGGGTAGAAACTGTTACAGTAAATAGGTGTTTAAAAATTTAACGACGAAAAAATTTATGGTAAAGATTTCGTAGAAAATTTCTGCTAAAAACAAAAAAAAAAACTAATAAAAACAATATTTAAAAATTTGGCAGTACCCAGTGCTTTCTGAAAATCTAAAAATGCCAAAAGTCTATTAAAAATTAAATCCCAATGGCTTAGGAAAAAATGGGTAGAGTTTAAATTCTTGTTATTATTTTTCTCATATATTTTTCTCACGTTTACAAAGTAAAAAACAAGAGAACATTTTATTGTTGATTAGCACCCTCCCAAACATTTAACACCAAATTATATATAAATTATATAAGTAAATTATTATAAAAACTGTTTCATTTTGAAACATCCTTGTAGAAATCGTCTGATTTGTGGAATTCATTCGGTTTGTATTCTTCTTTCTGTACTTGAAACTCATTCGGAATGTAAAACTCTATCAGTTAGTTAGGAAAATTCACTTGGCTTGTAGAGCTCATTTACCTTGAAGAACTCATTTGACTTGTAGAACTCATTAGGCTTCTATAAATCAATCGAATTTCACAACTCATTCATCTTGTAGAACACATTTAACTTGAGTTCTTTTATCTTGTAGAACTCATTCAGCTTGAAGGACGTATTCTGCAGATAGAACTTTTTCACCTTGTAGAACTTGTTCAGATGGAAATAAAGTTTTGAGTTTTTCGAATTCATTGATAATTATAATTTATTCATTGTCAGTAAAATTAAGCTTCTCGCAACAATTTTGTTGACATGAAAAATTTAAATTAAAAACTCGAATAAAATTTCTTTCGAAAAATTTTACTTTATTAATTTCGAAATTCGATTTTTATTTTTGCTTTTCACTGTTCTATTTATATATATATATATATATATATATATATATATCAGCAGCACAGTATATAGTAAGAGCAGCAGTTATAAGCGTTACAGCATAGCATACATATGCGTTGTTGCTAAGGTTGTTATATATATATGTTGTTATATATATATGGTTATATATATATATAAATTTCTTAATAGTTGCATACCCGCAACATAACAGTAGTAATAAATACAACCCCTAAAATGCATTTTCCCCATATTATATATATATATATATATATATATATATATATATATATATAGTAAAGTATATATATATATTATTATTATATATATAGTATATGTATATATATATATATGTGTTATTAGTGTGGTATATATACATGGTTGTATTTACATGGTTATATATATGGAGTAGTATAGTACAGCAGCAGCAGGAGCAGCATATATAAGCGTTATATAAGGTTATATAGCAGCAGTATATATATATATATATATATATAGTTGGTTAAGCATATATATAGGTGCGGCGTTAAACTACCCGAGCAGCTTTGGGGTTTACTGGGGGTGAGTCGGGGAGGCAGATGCTCGCGGTCTCGTTTTCTTCCACCGACATTCCCATTTTAGTATTGAACATGGTGTGGACGGAAGTGCATCGTGGCTTTTGCCGTGCGGGCGTTTTTATATGAAAACAACAATTCTGTGATCACGACGCAAAGAGCTTTTCGGCGACGGCACTAACATTCCGCGTAACGATCCTGTTCCTCAGGCGAACACAATTCTGTTCTTGGGTTAGACAATTAGAGTCAACTGGTAGTACACTACGAATGATACATGGCCGACGTAGATCCATCAGAACACCAGAAAATGTGGAGCGAGTAAGAGCAGTGGTTGTGCAGTTGCCTCGACGTTCTGCGGCATGCTGTTTGCTGCTTTGGGAATATCCAACTGCAGCGTGACAAGGATTCTGCATATGGATGTACATTTTCATCTATATAAAATAATGATGGCTCAGGAATTGAAGCACAGATTATGTAAACCACCGAGATCTGTGTGCGCAAATGCTGCACATATCTCTCCCGAGGCAGCCTCTTCAGTAAAGCACTGTGCCATTGGCTGTACCTCTGTGTAGGGCTGCTACTGGGTTAAAAATTTCCAGCTACTTCAGCATTAAATAACCCCCCTCGGAGTTCAGGAAAGGCCACTACATTCCCCTAAACCAACGGTATGGTGTGCCGTATTACGGTTTGGTGTTATAGGCCCATACTTCTTTGAGGGAGGAAGGAGTGACTGTGACCGTAAATTCCGAGCGTTATGTCACCATGCTGAACACTTTCGTGCACATCCAAAAATGAAAGAGATTGTTGAGGATTTGTGGTTGGGGGACTTGTGGTTCCAACAAGATGGGGATACAGCTCACACAGCCCGAAACTCCCTCACTGTTTTGGAAAGAATGTTTCCCGGACGTCTGGTCTCTCTGATGGGTGATGGAGGGTGGCCTGCAGGGTCACCTGATTAGAGCATTTGCGATTTTTTCGTGGGGATATCTTGAAAGAAAAGGTGCTTAAAAAGTCGCCCTACACCCTACTAGAGCTAAGTGGGTGAATTGTTGAAGAAGTCAACGAAATACCACGCTATATGTGTGAACGTGCTGTTCAAAACTTCAGAGAACGGCTCCATCAGTGTGTTGCTAATAATGGGGCCATCTTGATGACATTATTTTCAGAACTTAAGGATTAAAAATGGTAAGAACTGCCAACCTCGAGTATAATAACATGTCATCTCTACGTACTCCCATTACATTTTTATAACTCTTCAAAATCGCTCAATTGGTTCTGCCGCACCTTATATATATATATATATATATATATATATATATATATATATATTTATATTTGTTTTTTATATAGCAGGTAAGATAGGGAGAGTGTAGATATGTTGTGAGCGTATATATATATATATATATAAGTTACATAGTATATATAGCTGATGTTATTGTTTCCTTTGTTTATTTTTCTTTTTATACCTAATGCTTATATGCTCAGTAAGTACGAGTATATATATATATATATATATATAGAGTATATATATATATATATCGATCTATATATATATAGATATATATATATATATGTATATATTATATATATATATATAAGCTTATATATGGCTGATGTTATTGTTCTGTTTATTTTTGTTTTTGTCGATGTTATTATTATTATTATTATTATTATTATTATTATTATTATTATTATTATTATTATTATTATTATTATTATTATTATTATTAAGCATTATTATTATCATTATTATTATTATTATTGTTTATTATTATTATTATTATTATTATTATTATTATTATTATCATCATCATTTTTATTATTGTTGTTTGCAAATCTAGAATTAGTTT
>JABUQX010146695.1:15000-16472 GCA_015478945.1 Trachelipus rathkii | reverse complement strand
AAGCTATATATATATATATATATATATATATATATATATATATATATATAGCACATTCCTTTTTCCTTACTGGAGTAAGCTCTTCCTTATCACACACCATAAAACTAATGCAGACACTTTTTACCTCTAAATAATAAAATAAAATGGCAGCCACAAGATTAGCCTCAGAGAAGACCATCATTACTTGGGAGTTGGAAGTTGGGGGCCTCCAGTGGTGGAGTTGGAAACCCGTCACGAAATTTTCCTGGACTTTTCAGGGTAGGACGATGCTAAACCTTAAAATATTTCGCAAACCTTCGCGGTATTAAACCTAATTTCACTATGATAAACATCACCTCTTCCTATAAACTTCATCTCTACTTATTCTTAGCAGAAATTCAGATGTTTGATCACTCCGATGGCAAATCTCTACTCTGTTGACTCTACTGTTTCTTCCACTTTCATTCAAAGGAGGCTGTTGTTCCTATGTCAAATCGCAATGATGTTATGTTTGTTCTAATGTCTCTCTCCGATTTGTAGTCTTCCGAGTTTTCCACTATTCTTTGATCCCCCTCTTCCAGCCGATCGCTTCCTGAACACACTCTCACCACTATCCGCTTAACCAATCGACTATCGTCCATCCTTTCCATATGTGACCAAACCACCTCAATACACTTCATTTTTCTTTCATTCACAGTTTTCATCACATCCGCACAGTTCCCTAATGCGCCTTAATATTCCTGTAAATTAACTTTATTTATATATATATATATATATATATATATATATAGCATAGCAATTATATGCATATATATATATATATATATATAGCAGCAGGACCTAGTATATAGCAGTATAGTTATATATATATATATGTTGCTATATATATATATAGCAGTTATAGCATATATATATATATATATATATATATATATATATATAGTTATATATATATATATATATATATATATATATATACAGTGGCGTAATTATGGGGGCAAATTCCCCGCGACTTATTTTGTGCGCCCCCCTTTAGTCATGGACGGTGATAGAGTTTTTGAAGAATGACAAAAAAAGTTTTGTTCATATCAAAGAAAAATTACATTAGCATTACAAAAGAACCAGAGTGTATTACATAATAAAAAAAAAAGATTTATATATATATATATATATATATATATATATATAGCATATATAGCAGTATATATATATATATATATATATATATATATATATATATATATATATATATATATATATATATTATAAGAGCAGTTATAGTTTATAGTATATATATATATATAGAGATATATATAGTATATATATATATATATATATATATATATATATAAATATATAGTATATATATATATATATATATATATATATATATAGTACAATTTTTTATTTATAAATAAGAAATATATATATACAAGAGATGCGCATTTTAAAACAGTTTGACATTTCTGTAATTGGTAAAAAATAAAGCAAAT
>JABUQX010146695.1:0-5000 GCA_015478945.1 Trachelipus rathkii | reverse complement strand
TATATATATATATATATATATATATATATTTAAAAGGATGTTACATAAAAATGTTACATATCGAAATATCGCTGAACCCTAATCGTCTAATAATACACTGTGACGTGTTAACTTAAACTCCAATAAAAGAAGAGAAAAAGTTGCCACATTTGCTTTTTATATCATGTTAATTTTTATATGATAATTTTGTTTTCATTTTTTTATTTATTTTATTAAGTATTGTTTGTTATAAAATTATAGAGGGGGACGAAGCTCGTCGTCCCCTGCTGAGGCCGAGAGACCCTGACTCTTTTCATATCCTTGCGATTTAATCTTGGGTATCCCTTTAGTTAAAAAAAAAAACTTATTGGCAACCTTGTCGCTCTATACTGCCTTGAAATAATCGAAAAAAAATCAATTACATCGCTCGTTCGATATATATCGGTTAACATCCTTTTAAAGCGAAAGTTCCTATATATATATTGATATTTTTAATTTTATCGAAAAATATCGATGATCTAAATACAACCGATATATTGATATGTAAGTATTACCTTAGCATCTAACTAGTATTATATTTTATAAGATACTTTCGCTACCTTTCATACAAAAACACTTATTTTAAAATAAAAATAAATTGTTCTCTCTCTAGTCTCTAAACCTCCCTCCCTCCTTCTAAGTCATATAGAAAGTGGCCTCATTATTCCACGCACGTGAAAATTAGTAAAATGAAAACATTATTAATAAAAATTATATAGATAAATTGTAGAGATAAAAAACAGTGTAAAATTCATAGAATATAAATAAAAAAAATATAGATGATTCAATGCTTAGGAAAAGTATCAATATATCGGCTAAAATAATATTATCGATATATTTTTCGATAGCATGGAAAAATATCGATATCGAAATATTTTGAAACACTTTCGGTATCCCTACCATGATTATTTCATAACTATTTTATAACTATTCCATATACCTATTCTATAACTATTCTATATAACGCAATTTATTTTAGTATATATATATATATATATATATAAAGGCAAGGATTAACACAGCAGCATATATATATATATATTATATCTACCGCACTCAAGACTTAGTCCCTTTATATCCACAAACGATTTAATTGCACCAGCCACTTTCCTGCCATTCACAACTTACCTACTACACTCTGCATCATCCGTTCCCTTCAGGGTTGGACCAAAAAAAACTAGCCCAGCGTTTTTTTTTTTGTTTTTTTTGAGTTTTTGCATTTTATTGGCCTTTTTTGGTCTTTTTTAAAATTTCTATTTTGTGATGAAAAAATAAAATGATCAATAATTATTGAATTTGTTTTTTTGTAATGTCATTTTAGTATTATTTGACAAATATATTAATAAATAGGCATAAAATTTACAAATTAAACATAATTTGGTAACAGACATTGTCTAATTCCCACTGCTGAATGAATGTCATTTCCTAATTGGTAAAACTTGTAAAGGTAAATGGTATTGCTATTGTTACAGGTAATAACAGGTATAGTAATAACATAACAGGACTATCTTAAGTATAGTAATATATTTAAATTTACAATATTTAAACTTTGAACATTGTTGTCATCATAATCTGAGGCTCTGAGAAGCTAGTAAGTTAGCTACCAACAGTTTAGTAGTTAGTACCAAGAAACTAGGCAGGCTTGCACCAGATACCTCCCCAAGGAGCTGACCACCAACCCGGGTAAAATTGGGAGACTTGGAAAAAATACAGTGTATAATATAGGAGCGAAGGTGGTGTATATATATATATATATATAGCAGCAGTAGAGTAAACACAGTGGTATATATATATATATATATATATATATATATATATATATATATATATATATATATATATATATATATAATCACTGATTTAATTTCAGTTTCAGTTTTTTTTCTTTAATTTTTGTTTTAGGTTGTGTTAGGTTAGGTTAGGTTAGGTTAAGTTAAGTTAGAGTTATATACATATATATTATTATATATATATATATATTATTATATTAGAATTGTTAACAAAGAAATACTTAAACATCTATTATCTGTATTTATATAAAAATTTATATATATTATTATATATATATATATATATATATATATATTGGCTGTTATGCAGCGTATTACAAGGCAGTTGCTGGCTGGTATATATATATAGTATATATATAAGATATATACAAAGTGTATATTATATAGCAGCAGTTAAGTATATATATATATATTATATATATATATATATATATATATATATATATATATTTTCGTGCATATATAGTACTTCATATATATATATATATATATATATATATATATATGTAAAACCGTGTGTTCAACTAAATGGCAATAAAGTCATCATGGGAAATAGTTAAGAGTGGCGTCCTAAAGGGTTCAGTGCTGGGACCACTATTGCACCTCATATATATAAATGAATAAATGATTTAGACCAGGGACTTAAAGGTTTCTAATCTTGCAGATGATACTAAAGTGGCTACCTCAGTTTGGATAGTGAAGGATGTATAAAGATTCAAAATGATCTTGATAAACTCTTGGGTGAGCAGATAAGTGGCAAATGAATTTTACTAGTAAAACACCTAGGTTTCTCAAATAAAAGTTTTAACTACGATATGAATGGAGATCGGCTTGAGTCTGTGGACCAAGGAAAATATTTAGGTGTGATTATAAGCAGTAATTTGAAAGTAGCTTATAAGTGTTTGGAAGCAAGGAATAAAGCTAATAAGATGCTGGGCATAATAAATCTCAATGTTGCTTACAAGAGCAAGGAAGTTAAAGAGTAAACTGTATAAAAGCTATGTTAGGCCAGTATTAGAGTATTGTGCACAAGTTTGGGACCCTTATTTAAAGAAAGATTTAAATATGCTAGGGAGAGTGCAAAGTAGAGCAACAAGGATGATTTCTGGGTTTGAGGGTAAGAGCTATGAGGAGAGGCTGAAGGAGTTAGGAATGTTTTCTGTAGAAAGGCGATTTCTCAAAGGGGAAATGATACAAGTCTACAAAATATTTACATCTATTGATAATACGGAGACCAATAAATTTATCATAGTAGAGCACGGACGGGAGACCAGAAGGGCATAGTAAGAAAATTAAGAAGGAAGCATGCCATCTTGATATAAGAAAGCATTCAACAGTAATAGGGTTTTTAAATTTTGGAATGGTTTGTCGAGTGCGACTGGATTGCTATATTTAAGAAAAGATTGGATAAGTATATGAATGATTTCGGTATCATATAGTATATTTTGATTAAGCCAAATTGGCGGGTTTTTATTTATTATTAACGTTAAACTGCATGTTACTATAAAGTTATTAAAGCTTGTAGTGTGGTTAGCATGTACTTTAGCTATAGTTTTTTTTTCCTTTAGTTGTAGACTATGTAAGTTATTGACAATCCCTAGGTTACTTTGTGGATTTGCAGGAACATGTTGTTTGGCTCTATTGACTTGACTGGGACAGTCTCGATAGGCCCATGTGGCTTCTAACCGTCTTTTTATTTCTAATATACATATATATATATATATATATATATATATATATATATATATATATATATATATATATATATATATATATATATATATATATATATATATATATTCGTTAGATTTTTGCATGATTATTTATCGGTAGTTGTTCTGCTCGATTAATTATCGAATTACTTTCGATATATTTTTTTTAAAAATATTGATTATTATATATACATCGATAGTTATTTGATTATCAGGCATCCCGTCTACAAGTTTGCAAACAATCAAACAATATTATAAGTGCACGTGAGAAAATTGTATTAGGCTTGCTGTGTATATTTCTGTATTTGTATTAGATCTCCTGTGTATATTTCTGTATTACGAGATTCGGAAAGTTGTAGATAATATTTATCTTTATTTTCTAATGCTTTATCTGTTGGTTGTTTTTTTTTTCTCATATTTTAATGAAAATAAGGTAATAACGTAGTTCCTTCCATTCCTGCTTTTGAGTTAATTACTGTACTAAAACTAGAAACATTTCATTAACAAAAATGGTATCAAACAATTATTTAAAGTTTAATGGTTTCTATTTTCGAAATTTTAAATGTATATTTCAATAAAAATATTTAAAAAAGCGCTACGAAAACTACTTTTAATTTTTTCTCGTTCGCATAGGGATGAAGGAATTGCGTCAAAACTCAAAAAGATATATTAATATCTATTTTTTATCACATTATCAATACATTGATATCAATATTTTTTATATTATTAATTTTAATAATGGAATCTATTTTTAATCTTCTAGTCTATAAAATTTAAAGATACATTCATTTGTACTTTTGTACTAAATTTTAAAATTATTTTTTTTCACTCATTTATTTTAAGTATCTAAAAGGTATATCAAAGTCGAAATCTTGAATAAAATGCAACTAGGGCTCATATAGTCGATGATGAAATATAATATAGTTGTTATTATATGATATTAGAGACTTTTCGTCATTCCCGAATGAAAAGAAGAATAGTTAAAATTTAAAAACATCAACGCTAATTGTGCTTCTACTTCGAATAGTGTTTTTGTTTTTTTGGGGTTGTTTTTTTTTGTGTCGTGGTTTTTATAAAAACCCTTATATATATGTATATATATATATATATATATATTATTATGGTGCTGGCAATAAAATAAGAAAAGGGAAATAAAATAAAGAATAGCAAAGAAGGGGCATATTGTTGTTAGTATGCAGTATGTGTATATAAGGTTATATATATATATATAAATAAATAAATAAAATATATATATGGTATATATATATAGTATATATATTTTATGTTACAGAAATATTTAAATAGCTTTATATATAGTATAGATTTATCTATATATGGTAATATTGGTAATATATATAGTTATATATATATATAAAGTATATATATATATATATATGTATATGAATCCCACAACGCGAAAGGTTTCACGTAAATGCGAAAACGGTTAAACACCTGTTCCGATCTGAACGAAGTGGTTACC
>JABUQX010146694.1:25000-28338 GCA_015478945.1 Trachelipus rathkii | reverse complement strand
TTTTATTTTATTATTTTTTCTAATTATGGCCAATGAAATTTAATGATTTTGAAATAATGCTCTTTTCTTAATATAAAAAAATAATATTGATGAAATTTATTTATTTTATTCAATTTATTAAAATATAACATTAATAATAAAAAATAAAAATAAGTAAAAAAATTTAAGTGAACGATTCAAAAAATTTGTTTTTGATACCATTTCACTGTCTTATTGTTATTATATAACAAGCTCACCCAAAGGGCTAGTCATGCCTAGCTTTGCAAAATATGATGCAAGTAATGACGAGGAATAATATTAAGGAGTGGTAGAACTCCAGACCCATAATAATCTCTATGGAGTAAAGACTGTAATCTTATTTAATGATCATTAACTATCAGTGGCCACTGTTAACTGTTAATTATAAAACAACAGTAAATTAAATTTCTTTATTATTTTTGAGATACAAAGAAAAATTAAGAACTTTGCCTAAGATCCCTATTTCCTAAAACATGTCCGGTCAAGAGAAATAAAAGATATTTAAGTGCCTAGAAGAGGACTTTATTAATAGTGAAAAAAAGAGGTCTACTTAGATTATATAATAAATTATTCTTGGCAGAATATTTCTAATTGCAATTAGAGCAGTTAGTGAACTGCTCATTTCTAAAATGAGGATTAGTCTATCTTAAATATCTAAAAAATGTTAAAGAATCAAATAATTACTCACCTAAGGTTTATAATATAAATTTAAACAGACAGAAAATTTTCAGAGTAAATTATACTTGGAGGTAAGCCTTGAATTGAAGGCTATTTTAAGTAAATATAAATACGTAGTTAAAATAATTCTTAGCTTATGGCCTAAACAATCTTCCGGACAAAGAGCTTGTCCCAAACTAAAATCAGGTTTAGTGAGATAGAGTTAGAAGAGTATAAGGTTAAAATAGAACAAAAAGAGTACACCTAACCTAATTTACGTTGGGCACTGTTTCCTCTTTTAATAAAAAGGAGATAGTTCGGGACCTAAGACTAAAAATATTATTTAAATTTAAAGGTAAAAGAATACTTTACTGTTTGTAGACTCTTCATAATTTTGTAAATATAGGAGCCAACTTTTTAATCACTGTAATTATAACTATAGCGCGCCGTCGCCGCGCTACATTTTTCAAGCCTAGTTCTATCAGCAATCTGCCCTAAGCGACCCTCGCTTCAATTTAACACGCCTTCGATTGTGTTGCCTAACTAAAATTATATTTCCAAAACCAAGAAAATCTCTAAATCATAGTGTAAAATATACACACACAAGAAATATTTTTAACAACCTCCCAACAAAAAGAATTTGCTGAAAGAACATAAGAACATAAGAAATGTTCTCATGCTCCTTCAGCAAATTAAGGGAAGCAGTGTTCAAAGTGCAAGCAATTTTTAAAACAAATCTTTAATCCAGAGCAACATGCAATATAATAAAGCAATCAAAAAATAAGTCCAGCATGAATGCCAGATATTCTAGTAAACATAAATATAAACTTCATATGCAAGAAACCAAATTAAAGTATTAAGTAATTACTAAGCAAGAGTTCAAGCCATATGTTGTACAATAATAAACAAGGAAAGGCAGAATAAATTACTCAAATATATTTGAGCAGTCAAGTGTGTAAAATCAAAACGATAAATTTATAATTTAAAATTTTAAAGTAAGATTTTAGCTTTGAACAATGTTTGTGATATAATAAGCACTGTTGTAAAACCAGAGACCAAAAAAAGGCATAGGAGTATAAGCTAGCACTGTTGTGCAATATGCAACCAGTTTAAACCAGAATTAAATGGGTAAAAGGTTCAAAGAAAATCTTTTTTTTTTTTTTTAACTATATCAAAAACAGATCACATGGGTCAAAGTATTTTTTTTTTCGAACAAGCCGATGGCTAAATATAAAATATAAGTACCGTATGTAATGTCAAATAATTGTTAAACTGCCCATATGACAACTGATATAAAGGGACAAAACATGCAAATGGTCAATGTAAACGTTTAAAAGCCAAAGGCCAATTATTGAAGGACCAAACATATATATGTAAGGTCATGTAAATGTTTAAAAGCCAAAGGCCAAATAAAGGACCCAACATATATATGTAAGGTCATGTAAATGTTTAAAAGCCAAAGGCCAAATTAATACAAATGTGAAAAACACACAAAGTTAATCACACAAACTATGTAGTAACCATTTCAAAATACCAGTGTGTCTAATCATATTCATAAATAAAACAATTTTTTTTAACAAGAAATATATATATATATATATATATATATATATATATATATATATATATATATATATATATATATATATATATATATATATATATATATATATATATATATATATATAAAAAAAATAAGAACATAAGAAATATAGGGACAGTAAGAAGCCACATGAACCTATCGAGACTGTCCCAGTCAACCCACTAACCAAACATGCTCTCATGCAAATCCACAAAGCACCCTAGGGCTTGTCAAATTCATGTAACTAAAATCCACCAATTTGGCTTAGTCAAAAAAATGATATATGATACCCAAACCATCCACATGCCTTAATAACTAAGTTATGGTCATACATGCAGTATAACATTAATAACTACTGTAACTAAAAACCAGCCAATTTGGCTTCGTCTAAATATACTATATGATACCCAACCCATCCATATACCTATCCAACCCTTTCTTAAATGTTGCCATCGAGTCACACTCAACAACTTCCTGTGGCAAACCATTCCAAAATTTAACAACCCTATTGCTGAATGCATGCTTTCTTATATCAAGATGGTATGCTTTCTTCTTAATTTTCTTGTTATGCCCCCTGGTCTCCCGTCCGTGCTCTACTATGAAGAATTTATTGGTCTCTGTATTATCAATAGATGTAAAAATTTTGTAGACTTGTATCATGTCCTCTCTGAGAAATCGCCTTTCTACAGAAAACATTCCTAACTCCTTCAGCCTCTCCTCATAGCTCTTACCCTCAAACCCAGAAATCATCCTTGTTGCTCTACGTTGCACTCTCTCTAGCATATCTAAGTCTTTCTTTAAATAAGGGGCCCAAACTTGTGCATAATACTCTATTATTGGCCTAACATAGCTATTATATAGTTTACTTATTACTTCCTTGCTCTTGTAAACAACATTGCGATTTATTATGCCCAGCATCTTATTAGCTTTATTTATTCCTTGCTTCCAAACACTGATTAGCTACTTTCAAATTACTGCTTATAATCACACCTAAATCTTTTTCTTGGTCCACAGACTCAAGTCAATCCCCATTCATATCGTAGTTAAAACTTTTATTTGAGAAACCTTACACATTTTACTA
>JABUQX010146694.1:12500-20000 GCA_015478945.1 Trachelipus rathkii | reverse complement strand
TACATAATTGGTGGTTTGTACGGTTTTGTTAATAAGTCAAACTTTAATCTTTAATATTGATTTCAATTATGTAATTTCCAATATCCAGGACATTTTCCTCTTGGTACACTATATCCCAAGTAGCAACACTACTAAATTTAATATCAATAACAAGATTGGCTTCAATACCACTTGAATTATCATCAATATTACTAGAACCAGCACTAAATGGGTTCGTAGTTTGTTCAATCACAAGTGAATAACTTTATCAATCCTAGGCCTTTTAATTATAAGCTTATCCATATTTTTCAGTATTACTTTGTCAGATAATAATAATATTTTTAACCACCTCCACTACTTCTTTCGGCTTCTCAAGCACACAAGCAGTTACCTCTCTTCCCAGGACTATTTGCAAATTTTTTTCCCATTAACAGTCCTCAATATCTCATCGTATAATTCCTATTAAGATGTAGAGCAAATAAAAAGCTATTATGCATCTAAAGTCTTAATGCCTGGTTTAAAAAAAATACATACAATTCAGAATTATTTTCAAACGTCTTACGATTCTCTGATTGGGGCAACAACGAATGCATGGATGGAGGTATACATGAGCGGCGTTACAAGTCTGGCCAGGGTAGGCATGGCCCTCCCCTACATTTCCAGCCACAAAGTATCTCAAGATAAAAAAATAGGCTTTTCGTATATATATATATATATATATATATATATATATATATATATATATATATATATATATATATATATATATATATATATATATATATATATATATATATCGTTTAGCCATGTGATCTTAAAAAAAATTAATTGTGGAAATTTCTCATGAGATTCAAAACCTAGGGGGGGGCCATGGCCCTACCCTGCCCCCCCATAACGGCGCCCATGTATATATATATATATATATATATATATATATATAGTATATATTATTAAAATACATATTTATTTATATATATATATTTATATAATAAAGATATTATTTTTTTTTTATTTATATATATATATATATATATATATATATATATATATATATATATATATATATATATATATATATATATACTGTATATATATATATATATATATATATATATATATTATATATATATATATATATATATATATTATTATAGTATTATAAGGTTATTGAGTATCTATATATATATATATATATATATATATATATATATATATATATATATATATATAATATATATATATATATATATATATATATATATATATATATATAGTTGAGCTAGCGGTGATGGTCTCCATTGGCAGCGACGCACAGGTGTGATTATCGTCGGTCGAAGCAATACATGCAATGACAGTTTATGGTGCGCTCATGTTTTGTCCTATGTTATTTCTGAAGCATGTTCTGAAAACGTTGAAGTTGTCTGAAAATTTTGAAGAAGAGAAAATGAAAAGTAGTAAAAATGTAAAATCAGTCGAAAGTAAATTGTTTGAAGGGCTATTTCGGTACTTCTTCCATTATTAAATGATCCTGACGAAACAGGAGAACCAAAGAAAGAGAAAATATAAACACGAAGAAGAGGAAATGGTTGAAGAAACTTGTGCTAATTAGTTTGTTAATGCAAATTCTTCGATAATCATGGATGATGAAAAAAGGTTTATAAGAAGAAGAAGAAGAAGAAGAAGAAGAAGAAGAAGAAGAAGAAGAAGAAGAAGAATTAAAGGAAGTCAGAGACTAATGAAGAAGTCTGAAATATATTTAGATATTTTTATTATTTTTATTATTATTTTCTGTTCCCTTCTTGAATAGGGTCCTGCCAGCGAGTGGTGACTCTGTTAAAAAAAAATTATGTATATATTATATATAAAATATATAAATATATTAAAAAAAAATAATATAAAATATATATATATATATATATATATATATATATATATATATATATATATATATATATATATATATATATATATATATATATATATATATATAGTATAGCTTATATATATAGCCTATATATGATCAAATCTTTTTTTTAGTTAAATATTGCCGAGACACATCCGACCATCGTGCGAACATCCCACAGTATCGGATGCCTATCCGGATATCAATGAAATTTGTATCCCACTAGCAGCCACTACTACTACCATCGAAATTTTTCATGTTATTTTTACCTTCCAAAAATATCAAGATGTAAAAGTATTCCAGTCATTATTATAAAAAAAAAAAATAAATAAAAAAATAAAAAAAAAAACTCTCATAAGGATACTAAAATTCCGTAACTCAATTAATTTAATACTAGATTAAAAGTTATTTTAAAGTGTCATTAAAGAAGAAAAAAAAAATTACCTCATTACGAAATAAAAATTTTAATTTATTTTTAATTAATTAATAATAAAGATATCAGAGCAAACATGATGAAGAAACTATTGACATAAACTACTTCCGGTTCTCCTGAATCATCTACCCCACCATCAGAACCTGAAGCGTTCGTCTTTTGTGTAGTAGCTTGTTGGTTGGCAGAAAAAGCAACTGCTTGGCCAGGAATAGGATCAGCATTAGGGACAGAAATAGGATCAGCAATAAGGCCAGGAATAGAATCAGCAATAGGCACACTATCCAAATCAGGAGTTAGTACATTAACTATTAAAGAAATAAAAAAATATATATATATATATATATATATATATATATATATATATATATATATATATATATATATATATATATATATATATATATATATATATATTATTATATATATATATATATATATATATATATTGTTATTTTCTTTAATAGTTAATGTATCTAACTCCTGTTAAATATATATATATATATATATATATATATATATATATATATATATATATATATATATATATATATATATATATATATATATATATATATATATATATATATATATATATATATATATATATATATATATATATACATTTGTCACCACCACTCACGGGCAGAGCCCTATTCAGGGAGGGGGTGTTGCACGCAAAAATTTCATCCGCTAGCGCAAATTACGCAGATGAGCACAGACGCAGGCTTTAAAGTGAGGGATATTAAATTCAGCAGGAAACACAGAAGATGGAAGAGAATTCCACAGAACAGAGGTGGCAGGAAAGAAGGAAGCACTGCAGCGAACCAGCCTGGAGTTACCAATATCTACAGAAAACTCGTGCGCAGACACAGCACCCATTACGGTGCTACGAGGGCGTCAAAAGGTGGTGGTACGCGCAGCGGTGTTCCCTGGAACACCTGCCGCTGCGGTACCTATAGAAAAGAGATAAAGTACCAACATCGCGCTGCAAAGATAGAGGGTCAAGTGAACTGGAAAGTACAGACCCGTTTATAAGCCTTTTGGCTTTTGAATCGACCCTGTCCAAAAGCCGGGAGAAACCAGAGCCCCCCTAGATATGAGAACAGTACTCCATACAAGACCCTTGTATAGGTGGAGTAACTGAGAAGAGAAAAAAAAGTCTCGCAGTCTAAACAGAACTCCCAGTTTCTTTGAGGCCGCCCTAGCAACCGTTGTGATGTGAGGTTTCCAAGACATTTTTTTGTTATGTTAAGGCTAAGGATGTTTATATTGTCAACAGGAGAGACGAGAGAACCGTCGCAAGAGATAGGAAAGTTAGAATGTGTTTTAGAGAAGGAGATTTGTAGAAGTTGAGTTTTTAAAGAATGAATTTCACAAGGTTGAGACGACTCCAATCAAAAATTCTATCCAGATCAGCGAGAATAGAATCGGAAAGATTAAGACGAGAGGCAATTCTAGAAGTAAAAGAGGGAGCAGAATTGAAATGAGTTGAAGAATGAAGGGTCGAGTCATCAGCATATGAGTGGATAGAGTTAGATGTGCAGGTGAGAAGATCATTAATGAAAAGTAAGAATAAAGTAGGAGATAAAACAGAACCCTGAGGAACACCACTATTGACAGAAAAAGAAGAAGTTGCTCCATCAACCATAGCCGATGTTGAGCAACTTGAAAGAAAGCTAGACATAAGTAAGCAAAGAGAAGAAGGAATCCCAAAGGAGGGGAGCTTGGAGAGAGAGGAGTGACGCGTGCCATACCCTTGCAAATGCTTTGGGTATGTCAAGCGCTACCACGCAAGTCTCCCTGTAGTTCCTAAGCACGGAAAACCATAAATCGGTTAAATAGGAAAGTATATCACCAGTAGACCTCGAACGCCGAAAGCCGTACTGGCGATCGGAAAGAAGAGAATGAGATTCCAGATGGTCTAAGAAGTGAGAGTTAAGAAGGGTTTCAAAGATCTTAGATAGAATACAGGTGAGAGGTATAGGGTGATAGTTACAAGGATCAGAGCGGCTTAGTTTTTCGGAATAGGTTGGACATGTGCGTGCTTCCAACACTGAGGGAAAGTGTTAGTATTGAGACATAGAGAATATAGTTGAACGAGGGGAGGGGATAGCTCGGAAGCACACTCCC
Organism: Trachelipus rathkii; assembly: GCA_015478945.1. Lineage (NCBI taxonomy): Eukaryota > Metazoa > Arthropoda > Malacostraca > Isopoda > Trachelipodidae > Trachelipus > Trachelipus rathkii. The sequence continues at coordinate 15,555 of JABUQX010146694.1, read as the reverse complement.
TCAAAACTCGGGGAGGAATGTAATCCACTCGCCTTCCTAACGCTCATAGATCTCAGGAGCCCATGCACCCGATCAAATGTAATCACAGGCAAAGACATAGGACACCTGAGAGGAGAAGGTGGAGGAGGAGGAATGCCAAAATCGTCCGGGGTTGAGTTAGAGGAAAATAGGAGGCCGAAGAGATTGGCTTTTTAAGTTGGAGAGTTAGCAACAGAGCCATCAAATCGAATAAGAGGAGGAAAGGCAGATTTACAGAAGTTGTTAGAGATGTTTTTGGCAAGAGGCCAGAAAGATTTGTCAGTAGGAGAACCAAGGAGGTTAGCGCACTTTCGTTTGATGAAATCCCGCTTTGCTTGTCGAAGAGAATCCCTGCAACGATTTCTAGCTGAATGAAAATTAGCGAGAGTGATAGAAGAACGAGAATTTTTCCCCTCCCTATAAGCGCTGTCTCTAGCCTGAATGGCCAGAGAACAGGCACGATCGAACCATGGATTATGAGGAGAGAAAGATTTAGTTGAAGAAGGAATGAACCTGCTCATCCCGTCAACGATTACAGCTCCCACCTTAGTGGCAGAAGCTGAAGCGTCATCAGAATCAAAGCAGTCATTCCAATTATAGTTAGCATAGAAGCGACGCAAGGCCCCCCCCCCAATCAAACCAATCAAAGTTCCAGAAAAAAACGCATACTGCAGGATGCAGCTGTTGGAGAGAAAATATTAAAGTTATGAGATATAAGGTTGTGGTCAGATTTACCAATAGGAGCGAAGGTGGTGTATTTATAGAGAGAAGGACTAGTGGTGAAACATAGGTCAAGTGTGTTCAAGAATTGGTTGGGACGATCCGGAATGTGTGTAGGTTCTTTGATTAGTTGCTCCAGATCGTTGAGAATACTGAATGATTCGGCCTCCTCCCCACCTAAATCAGTATGAGAGGACCCCAACCATTCAGTGTTGTGTACATTGAAATCCCCTAAATAGAGGACCTCAGTATTTGGATGAGAAGATATAACAGTCTCGTGAGAGGTAGTAAGATATTCAAAGAAAGAGGGAAAATCTGTTCTGTTAGGAGAACAGTAGCAGAAGCACAAGATTATTGTAGTAGAAGGAAGAAAGATTTTGAGCCACAGAGCATCGAAGTTAGAAGATTCGAGATTCACGAGACGTGTTACAGGAGTATTAATGTTTACATAGGCACACACTCCACCCTTCAGACAGAAATTATGAAATAAGTTATAGTTAGATACATTAAACGAGTTAGAGGATGAATTCTTAGCCATCTGAGTCTCAGACAAGAGTATATATATATATATATATATATATATATATATATATATATATATATATATATATATATATATATATATATATATATATATTATATATATATATATATATATATATATATATATATATATATATATATATATATATATGTTGTTAAAGAAAGAACATATAATGGGAATATATATAATATATATAATATATATAATGCAAATTTTTTGGGTTGGAGGATAGCTCAGTCGTAACGCACCGGGTATATTGTCCTCAGTCGCAACATGGCGGTGGTTCAATCCCGGAGAAGGCAGTTAATTCTTTACCTTCCTATTATATGTTCTTTCTTTATTTACATCTTATATAATTGCGATTAATATGCAATATTTAACATCTATATATATATATTTATATCTATATAGATAGAGTATATATATATATATATATATATATATATATATATATATATATATATATATATATATATATATATATATATATATATATTAAGAAGAACTAGATCGACCGCATTTTTACCAAATCATGTCAGCAGCTGACTTGGGAAATATCCCCAACTCCGAAGCAATTAGTGATTTTTTTCACCTGCAGCATTTGAGGTCAGTGACAACCACCCGTTTAAGGGTAGAAGACCAATGTTTCGGATTTTCAGATAGGGTACTGGAGCGGAGCTTTGTTTTTGTCTGAGACACAGATAAGCTAAGAATTCACCCTGAACCTCGTTTAACAATCCAACTATAACATATCCTACTACTTCATAATTTCAATATGAAGGATGAAATGTCTGCATATGTAAACATAAACAATACTCGAAAACTTCGAATCTCCTAGCTTTGGCATTCTTTGACCTAAAATCCTTCTTCCCTCTCAACAATAATCTTGTGCTTCTTCTACTGTTCTTCTAACAGAACAGATTTTCATGCCTTTTTTGAATAATCTTACTACTTCTCACGAGATTGTTATATCTTCTCATCCAAATACTGAGGTGTACTATTTTGGGATTTCAATATACGCAACACTGAATGGTTGGATCCTCTCATACTGATCCAGATGGAGAGGCCGAACTATCTAGCAACTTCAACGATCTAGAGAGAAACTAATTTGGGAACCCACCCTCATTCCTGATCGTTCCAACCAATTCTTGAACACATTTGACCTATGTTTCACCATAGGTCCTACTCTATAAATACCACCTTCGCTCCTATTAATTCATCTGACCAAGGTCTTATATCTCTCACTTGTAATAAGAAATCATGGCATTTGTTCCATCCTGCCCCACCGACCCACCCTTAGGCGGCAGATTGGGACTTTGCGTCGCTTCTATGTCAACTATAACTGGAGTGACTACTTTGACACTGTAGACACTTCAGCTTCTGCAGATAAGGTGGGAATCGTAATCGTTGATGGGATGAGCAGGTTCATTCCTTCTTTGGATATATCTTTCTCACCTCAAAATTCAGGGCTCGATCGTGTTTGTTTTCGGGCCATTCAGGCTAGAGTTAGTGCGTATCGAGAGTGGAAAAATTCTTGTTCTCCTATCACTTTCGTTAATTTTCATTCAGTTCGAAATTGTTGCAGAGATGCTATTCGACGACCAAAGCGGAATTTCATAAAAGGAAAGTGCGCAGACTTTGGTTCTCCTACTGACAAATCTTTATGGTCTCCTGCCAAAAGCATCTCTAACAACTTCTGTAAATCTGCATTTCCTCCTATTATTATCTCTTGCGGTTTCGTTGCTAATACTACAACTTTGGCCTCTTATTTTC
>JABUQX010146694.1:2500-5000 GCA_015478945.1 Trachelipus rathkii | reverse complement strand
ACTCTAATTCTTCTTTTCATAACCTAAGATATATATACTATACAAATTGAATAATCAAGGAGACACAACACATCCCTGTCGCCTCACTCCATTATTAATACTAAACCAATCACCTTGACACCATTTATTCTTACACGACTCACTATCCCTCATACTTGTAATTCCATTCAAATTTCTACCACCGCCAAATAACCATATATATCACTAAACAACACCTGCCACAGTTTCTCTCATTAACCCCATATTATGCGACTGTGGCAAATCCATGTTCCAAATACAATTTAATCTTCTTCCTCCTCATTTTCTCAACCATTTGTTTCAATGGGAAAGACTCTGATCCAATACATCCTCTGCTTCACCCTGGAGACTGGCCTGAGTTCTTCACCTTCAACTGGTCTTTCGGCCTACCGACGCACTCTTTCGAACCAAAATACCAAGCATATATCTTCCCTACAACAGTCAAATAAACTTATTCCCTATAATTTCTACAGTTCCCATCTCCCAACCTATATAAGGGTATTACTACCAGTTGCCTCCTCCCACCTTTTGGAACTATACCTCCATAAACGTTTATTATACAACTTCAAGATCCAATCAATCGCTCGCCCCTGTTCTTGATCATTTCACCAGTAACATCCTGTACTCCTGCAGATTTACATTTCCTACTCTACCTGGCCACCTGCTAATATAACCTCATCCCTAAAACATATGGTTCCTTCTCAAAACTCATCAATAAACCGACACTCGTCTACTATCACCTCTTTTCACATGTCCACACTGGCAAGATCCCAAAAATAGTTCTTTCCTTAATAATTCCCCCACATCCATTTCATCAGTTAAGAAAAAGCACCATCCCTGTTCATTATTCTAAGCAGGTTTCCTCTATTCTCATTCTTAACCTTTTCCGCTCTTCCTTCCAGAAAAGCATCCTATTCCCTTTAAGTCCCCATTCATCCCCTTCCAAATGTTCATTTACCCTTCTTTTCTTCTCCAACGTATTCCACCTTTAGTATTTCTCATTTCTCCTTATATAATTCCAAACATCTTCTTTTGAAACTTCATTATTTACTTTTAGTACATTCAACCACGCTTCTTTTTTTACCTTTAAACGCTTTCATCACCTCTTCATTCCACCACTCACTGTTAACATTCTTACTCCTACTTTGCTACCATCCACATACTTCTCTTTTGCACTGCTACCTTACTTCCTTCATTTGCTCTTATATTTGTTCAGTTTCAACTTATTCACATTTCTTCAACTGATTTACTTGCGATCGTTCTTACATAATACTTATCCTTATTACCCTGTTCACTTAACTTCTCAACTCTTAATTTTACCCACTCCCTTCCGTATCACCTTCCTCCATCCAAGCCCCCACTCAACTTATTTTACATAGAACAACATAATGATCCGATAATCCCATTCCTAAACCCCTCACTGATTTAATGTCCATCACATATATTTCAACATTCTTCTTCACCAACACAAAAACAATCAAACTTTTCACTTGTACCATCTCACTACAAAACTCTAGGCATGCTTATGATTACTTTTGTGTTTTAAAGAAAGTACACCTTACACACATACCTCCCTCCTCACAGAAATCAATCACCTTATAAATCCATTCTCCTCATTTTCTCCCGACACCCCCAAACCACCTGTTATACCATCACTTTTTTTTTGATCACCCATCCAACCATTTAGGTCCCCAACACAATCAATCTGAATCTGAAGCTCCTACCCACCCCATCCAAAACATCATTCAGATTATCTCAAAAAATCGTTTTCATTCAGATGGACCATACGTCACAAACTGACACATACCCTTGACCTTTCAACTTCTAAATTTAAATCCTATTAGAATTCTAGGAAAAAAAAAAAAATATTCCAGCTCTGTACCACACACCACTCATCCAAATTGCAACTCCCTCTGTCCCTCTCATCCCTGTCCATACCAGCACACACACACTTTCTTTCACACCACACCACACTCATTTTCACCTTTCCTTTCTTCATCTTGTTTCGTTACAGCGAACAAACTCCACCAAATTTTTGCCCTTTCTAAATAAATACATCCATCACCTCTCTCCTCTTCTTCTCCCTCAACATTTATTCCTCCTTGACATTCCCTTGCAACTATAATGATTCAAACAATTTTTAAGCGAAAATTGAAGGCCGTTTACGCTGATCACGACCATCTCCTGAGGCATGCATCAGCACTCCCTATCAAGAGATAAGTGGTGGTGGGTAGAGCCAACCCAACTACCAACGTCCTTTAATTACCTTCTTGGATCTCTGGACATACGTTGTGGAGAATTCTTCTCCCCCAACAGCAGAGGGATGGTTTATTTCTAGGGCTTCATATGATATGTGGATGTGTGAGGTTATATATATATATATATATATATATATATATATATATATATAGAGTAAAGTAGATATGTATATACATATATATATATATATATATATATATATGCAAGTATATATATATATATA
>JABUQX010146693.1:0-10633 GCA_015478945.1 Trachelipus rathkii | reverse complement strand
TATAACAGTATAGTATATATGTTATATATATATATATATATATGTTATATATATATATATGATATAATGAGAGTATATATATATTGTGTAAGCGTTATATATACATATATATGAAGAGCAGTATATATACATATATATATGTTGGAGCAGCAAATATTATTTATATAACACTACAGTTATTGTTAGTTATATATGCATATATATATATATATATATATATATATATGTTATTAGTATATATATATATATATATACATATATATATATATAATATTATATATATATATATATATATATATATATATACACACTCGAAGCGATGTGATTATCCTCCCAATGGGTTGTGGTGTAGTGTCGTCCCCTTATACTAGTGCGGTTAAATGGTTCGCCCCTCCTCCGCTATTTTCCTTTTTATGCTGAAGTAGACTCACGCTATCACACACACATACCATAAAACACTTCTTCTAATACATTAAACACTTTTTTTTTATATATATCCCTGTGTATGGTGGGTAAAAAATTCCGACAGCTCACGTTTTGCGTGTCGTAGAAAGCGACAAAAGGACAGTGGTGGTTGGGTTAGCGATCCACTACCACTTATCTTTTCACTAGGAATGCTTATGCATGTCTCGGACCTGTTCGTGATCCCAGCAAGCTACCTTAGTTTCTTTAAGTAAAATAGTATGAATCGTGTGGGCACATGTAATTTAGAGGAATAAAGGACGAGGAGAAGACGAGAGCAACGATCTATATATTTAGAAATGTTAAATTTGATTTGCTTTCTGTTACTGAAACAAAGATGAAACGAGGCGGTGAAGACTAGTTGTTTGGGGTGAAATGTGTGTGTGAGCTGGAATGGAGAGGGGGAGAGAGGGAGTTGCGGTTCTGATGAGTGACTTGTGGCACAGAGCTATGGTAGATTTTGTTTTTGTGAGTACTAGAATACTAATGGTTAAATTTAACTTTGAGAAGGTCAAGATATATGTGGTTTTAACATATGGTCCATCTGAGGGTGATATGGAGGAGTGTGTGTGACTTTCTGCTATAATCAGAAAGATGTTTTGGATAGTGTGATTAGATGCTTCAGATTGATTGTGTTGAGAGGCCTAAATGATTGGATAGGTGATCGAAAACGGGATGGCATAACAGGTGCATTTGGGGTGACAGGAAAAATTGAGAATGGTAGGAAGGTGATTGATTTCTGTGAGGAGAAAGGTATGTGTGTAAGTAATATACATTTCGAGCACAAGAATATTCACAAGTATATAAGAGTTGGTGTAGGTAGAGATGGTATCGAAGTGAAAGGTATGATTGATTTTGTATTTGTCAAAGAGGAAATGCTAAAGCATGCGACGGATATTAAATCAGAGGTGTTTGGAGATGGAAATATCATATGTGGTTTTATGTAAGATTAAGTTAGTGTGGCAACGTATGGAAAGGAAGAGATATGGAACGAAATTTGAAGAATTAAGAATGATATGTTGAGTGAAAAGATTATAAGGAATAGTATGTGAGAGCCTTTGAAACTAAATCAGCGTTGGAATGTGAACATGAATCTGAACAAATTTGAACGCAAATAAAGGTTGTTAGTAGTGCAAGAGAAGTATGTAGATGTGCTAAAGTAATAAGCAAGAATGCCAATAGTGAGTGCCTGAGTGGTGGAATGAAGAGGTGATGCTAGCGGTTAAAAGTAAAAAAAAGGGTTGTGGTTGAATATGCTAAAAGCCAATGAAGAGATCTCAAAAAAAAGGTGTATGGAAATACGTAAGGAGGAAAATAGAAAGACTAAAAGTTGCGTAGGTTGGATTAAAAAAAGAGGTAAATAAACAGTTTGGAAGGAAGATGAATAGGGACTTACAAGCAGGTTGTGGAGTCGGTTCAAAGCAATTCCGCGACCTGACTCCACCTGACTCCACCCTTGAAATTACCGACCTGCAACCCTGACTCCGACCTCTTGAAAATTACCGAGACTCCGACTCGACTTTAACCCCCCCTTTTCAAAATTACCGACTCCAACTCCGACTCACCCTTTTGAAAATTACCGTTTTGAACTCTGACCTGACCTGACCTGGTCCCTTTTTCAAAATTGCTGACTCCTGACTCCGCAACTCCACCTCTCTTCCAAACTACCGACTCCCCGACTCCGCGACTCCGACTCCGACTCCACAACTCTGCTTAAGAGAATAGGATGCTTTTCTGAAAGGAAGTGCGAAAAGTTAAGAAAGAGAACAAGGGGAATCTTCATAGAAATAATGAATCTGGATGGTACTTTCGTGACTAATAAAATGGGTGTTGGGTGTTAGGAGTGTGTGGAAGAAACAATTCGAAAATCTGCATAACATTGACAGAAATGAAAAGGTGATAGAGAATGTGTGTGGATTTGATGGTGTAAGATGAAATAAGTATTTTAGGGATGAGGTAACAGCCTCACTTCACTAACCCAGAACAACATGATTGAAATGATTGAATTGATTGGTGAAATTTAACTTATAACGGGAATGTGATCTTTAATAATGTTCTTTTTTTTCCTTTGTAGAGTGTAGTTCAGAAGAATTTGGAGTATAGTAATAGTACTCCCTTAGGGTAAGGGAGATAAAGGTAACTGTAGGAACTATCGGGGAATTAGTTTATTGACTGCTGTAGGGAAAATATTGCAGGAAAGTTGGTTGGAAGAGGGCGTCGAGTGGCAGAGGGACTGATTGACGAAAAACAAAGTGCATTTAGAAGTGGTAGATGATATAAAGATAAACTCTTTACATAAATCCTCAATGATTGAGAACATGAAAGAGAATAAGAATAAGCTGTCATGAAGTCTAGGGACATGCAACTCCAGGCCATGAAACTCCTGGTTATGATATAGTGGTAGGTAAATTGAGTGTGGTTCCATGTATATAGATTTGGTGAAGCGTCAAGTTTAAGAATAAAAGGAGTGGAAAGTGAATTGTTATATTAATACTGGTGTTTGGCAGGAATGTGTTGTCTCTATGACTATTTATTTTGTAAATAGATGGGGTGTGAAAGAATTAGAGATAAGGGTGGCAGGGGAAGGCTTTAGACTGATGAAAAAAGACTCGGAAGAGTGGAGGGAAGTTCCTGTCCTGATACGCTGATGAATTTGCCTTCGCGGTGGAACGTTGAACGTTTAGCAGAATTGTTACAGTGGTTTGCGGGTGTTAAAGTGAAGGGGCTTGAAAGTAAATGTAGATAAGAGTAAGGTAGTGGTAGTGGTGAGGAGAGAGTCCGCGGAATGTGAAAGTCATACATGAATACAGAGCAGCTGGAACAAATATGCGTTCAAATATTTATGCTATATGCTGGATGAAAAGGGAACGGATGATGCAGTGTAATAGGAAATTGTGTGCAGGAAGGTGACTGGAGCAATTAAATCATTGTTGAATGTAATGGACTAAGTCTTGATGCGCCATATCTCAGGCGAGGGCATGCTAAGTCGGTGCCGATGCTAGTAGGGAAACTATTATCGTGTGAAATATGTGGTATAGATTTAAAGTGCAATTTGTTCAGATGGTTAATTTTAGGGCCATGTTATGTGAGAGGAATTCATAAAATGAGATTGAACGTGTTACGGAGTTCTGTTGTAGCAAAGGCGTAAATGAGAGTATTAAGATGGTTTGGTCACATCGAAATAATGGATGATAGTCGGTTGGTTAAGCTTGGATATGCGGTGAGTTTTCAACTAATCGGTCTTTCGGTTAATGTGAAGAAAAAGGACCGTCCGTAAGGGGTGTCTTGAAAGAAAAAGAATCGTGGAGCGGTTACCAGAGGGAGAATAAAGGTGTATAATAGGAGTGAATGACAGAGTTTTGTGAGAGAGCATGTTTGTGTTTTTGGCCCAGGAGATGAACCCTACAATGGCGAGGTACCAGCAACGGCAACACTGGGCTGTTCGTCAAGGTGCTGTCGCGAAGCTCTTGGGTGGATTTTTGGCTAGCGACGGGCATGCATTAAGGTGTGGTGAAGGAAGGTGTGAAGATTTTCTTTCGACTACGTCATCGCTCTTCTACTTATTCTTTTTCCCCTTATCATTAGTTATACCCTATCATCTGGAAAAATGTTGAGTAAGAACATATAAGATATATATATATATATATATCATATGACATATATGGTGGTATGTATATATATATATATATATATATAAAGAGTATATATATATATATATAAGTATATATATATATATGTATATATATATATATATATATATATTCTCGGTATTTTCAATTATAAAGAAAACTTCGCTCGTAATTTTCGTGTGTGTGTTTTTATGCAAATATATATGAGCCAAGTCTTACAGGATAAATCCTGTCACACAAAGTTTGAAGATTCTAAACAAATGGGAAAGATATTTTGTCTCAGTCATTTATCTTTTATGACCTTCAGGCAAGAAAGATGTTAAATTAGAAATTTATGTAAAGATGAAAATATCAATCGGTAGAAATCGTGTAATTTGTCTACTACTTCATTTTGTTTTGGTATATTCCTCTGTGAATTTTGTCATTTTTCTGCAATGGTAAGTAAAATCAGTATAATTTTTTTATACTGAACATACTTACCTATCCGTAATGGTAATATTTTGCTTATTAAGTGTTATAAAAAGACAACTGATACTGAAAATATTCCGATTATATAACCCTTCATGAAGATTAAAATGTCAGACATCACATTATATTATCTATCATTGAAATTACACACTTATGTTTAAACAAAGTAAGGAGGATTTTGAAGATCGCGATAGCCCAGAAGAATCTTGATTCACGTCACGGAATGACGATTAATTTATTAGGCAAAGGAAGTTGCACATTATCAGCCTTATAAATAGTAGTTTAATTTATTTGCGTTCATTAATACATTATAAGCACAGTTCAATGTCGGTGGAAAGAAGCAGCACTTACACGGTCGTGTTGTTGTATAGAAGCATATTTTGTGATGTGGTAAAAACACTGGTACCCCTCGAATGGTTCCAAACACATTGTCTATGAATTGCGAAAATCTGAAAAAAATTCCTTTAGACAGGTGAATCCATATTTTCAATGTTCGGACATATGAAAATATATGAAAGGCAGTCTAAAACAAAGAATTTTTTTTCTATCGTGTTCTTGGCAACTGTGAAACATTGTGGAGGAGGGTTTCAGACCCAGACAGTTTTCATCAGAATCTCTGTTTGAAAATTAATACCATCCCATGTGTCCCTTTAACACAAAAAGCGAATCCAAATTAATCTTCATCTGTCCGAAAATAGTATATAGATCTTTTCAATGTTGTGTCTCTAGATTGAACTGGTTTACTGGTGTAAATGGCGGGAAAACTAGGTCCCTTTTGCTTGCTGGAAAAACTTCCATGAGTCTTCGTTAGTAATTTTTTTTTTTTTATTATATGAATGATTCGATTTGCTAATGGATGATTTCTTAAAAATTTAATTTCCTTTACAAACTTCTAAAACCACCAACTTAGCTTTCATAAGAAACGATAGCTGGGGATCTTTCCATTCTTTTCAATTGTAATCGTATGAATGAAGGTAAGCTTTGAAAACACCGGACCAGTTTATCCTTCACACTTAAATTGGGGCGAAAAGAAGTTGTTTTTTTCAATTTCTCAGAAACTTAATACTTTCATTAAACTATGTGACACACTTACAGAAATCTATAAGATTTTCTTCGAAAGTCTTATACAAATTTATAAGATTTTCTTCGAAAGTCTTATACAAATCTATAAGATTTTCTTCGAAAGTCTTATGCAAATCTATAAGATTTTCTTCGAAAGTCTTATGCAAATCCAAATGATTTTCTTCCTTATTTTAACTGAGAAGATTTTCTTCTAAAGTCTTTTACATCACCAGTATCCTCGAATAACTTTATGGCACGATACACAAACATACGGCTTAATTCGTGTCATTAAGCAAATTTGACAGTGTGCGGTGTTCGAACAGATCGTGAATCTTACCAGAACCAGGGGTCTCCAAAACCGGCCCGCAAGGTTTGCCAATCCGGCCCTCAGTGAAATACACTGGTTTTTATCTTTAAGACACTCTTAATTAAATTAAACACTCACAATTAAGCACATTGTATTTTCACTAAGAAACTTAAGAAACTATAAGAAACTATAGCCACAAAACACACTAGTCGCACTGTATTTCGCTCAGATCGCACTTGTCTCTCCGAATTAAATTAGGTATGATGACCAGTTAGTCTTATTCCTCGTACTGGGTGGTGGAGGGAGTCATGCGATCAGAAAGAAATGTTTGGAGACTGCTGCACTAGATCAATGGGTGTTCTTTTACATCACCAGTATCCTCGAATAACTTTATGGCACGAATACACAAATATACGGCTAATATCTAGAGGTTGTAGTGTCTTCAAAATGATACTACTTTTCCATGACACACTTATGTACCACTGTAACAGTAACACGGGTTTTGTTTTCGCCCCACTCTTTAGTCACTTAATATGCAACCGACAAAAACATTTTCTAAGCTTAAATTGTGAAGGTTACACATTGACGATATAAGTTATCGCCTTAGATATACTAATTTCTTACCGGGCTATAGCAACTCTAATTTTAAAAGAATTTTTTGAGCACTTTGAGAATAGAATAGTTTTGAATAAAAATTAAAATATTTGAAAAAAAAATAGCGGCCTTTTATACCTGTAGTACATGTGAAATTATGGAAATAGTTGTTGTTGAGAATACACTTTGATGTAAATTGAAATTACTTAATATTTAACTTATTTTTGTTTTATTCTTAGAGTAGGTCCTCTACATCTACAATTTTAACTTATTTTTGTTTAATTTTTTGAGTAGATACTCTACATCTACAATATTTAACTTATTTTTGCTTTATTCTTTGAATATGTCCTATACATCTACAGGTACAATTTATATCTCCAAACAGACAAATCAAATGTCTTTCAAACTGGTCAAGATAGAGAGAAATAATTCTTAATCTCCTTTGGAGATGTCTTTTAACTATTGAAGATGAAACACTGATATTGAGGATAGTATATTGATATCAGTGTCGAGGATAGTATATTGATACCAGTGTTGAGGATAGTATATTGAACCAGTGTTGAGGATAGTATATTGATGCCAGTGTTGAGTATAGTATATTAATACCAGTGTTGAGGATTGTATATTGATACCAGTGTTGAGGATAGTATATTGAAACCAGTGTTGAGGATAGTATATTGATGCCAGTGTTGAGGATAGTATATTAATACCAGTGTTGAGTATAGTATATTAATACCAGTGTTGAGGATTGTATATTGATACCAGTGTTGAGGATAGTATATTGATACCAATGTTGAGGATAGTATATTGAAACCAGTGTTGAGGATAGTATATTGATGCCAGTGTTGAGTTTAGTATATTAATACCAGTGTTGAGGATTGTATATTGATACCAGTGTTAAGGATATATATTGATACCAGTGTTGGAGGATAGTATTACACCAGTGTTGAGTGATAGTATATTGATACTGAGTGTTTGAGTGAGGATATATATTGATAAGTGTTGAGGATAGTATATTGATACCAGTGTTGAGAATACTACATTGATACCAGTGTTGAGGATATTATATTGATACTAGTGTTGAGGATAGTATATTGATGAGTGTTGAGAATAGTATATTGATACCAGTGTAGAAGATAGAATATCGATACCAGTGTTTACTCCGTGTCAAAATTGAACCAAAAATGTTTTTGAAAATTATTTTGTATTTTAAAACTATAGAGGTGAGGTATGAAGACGGGTGTGCATTGAAAAAAAAGTGCAGTGCGACAAAAATGACTTTAGATGCGGTGCATGATATGCTTACTTTGATGCGCGCGCGGTGCGCCAAATTCCGGTGCTCGGCCAACCCCTACTTAAGATTATTTGATTAACCCTTTCAATTGGATGTTTTACTAGTTAGTCTTCATCATCACAGCTTAAATGTTATTTATTTGCATTTAAATAAAGAATTATTGGTCTCAAAGGGAAAATTCTTCGTATTTATTTCTATATGAATTAGTTTTATTTATCCATCTACGAGACAAAAACGTTAAAAAAAAAATTCAACATAATAAAAAAAACGAAAATTATAACACATGATTAAAAAAGTAAAAAGTAAAAACCAAAAGAAAAAAAAAAAAATTAAACTTCTAATGCATTTGAAATCTAAATTTAATTAAATAAATTTTTAAGTTTAAGAATAAAATGTAAAACAATCTACAGTTATAAAATTTGAATTTCATTTTCAAAAGAGTATATATCGACTTCTTGCACGAATGATAGAATGAGACTGTTGAAGTGCTTATAGAAATTATATAAAATATATATATATATATATATATATATATATATATATATATATATATATATATATATATATATATAGAAAGAAGATATAAATACGGTATCAATATATATATATATATATATAGAAATATATGGCAAAATATATATATATATATATATATATCTTAAAGACAACCTCAAACCCCCGTTTGCTTCTTCTTCCTTTTGTCATAGGGGTTTCCGTTCTTTCTAAAAAGCTATTTGTAAGGGTTTGATGTTTTGAGTTACGAATTTCTTTACGCCACCCCTAGTTGCTCGCTCTTATATGGGTGTAGTTCGCCCTTGTATGGAGTATACATCACATACCTAGATGGCTCCACTCGCACAGCTTTTATAGATAAGTAAAATGTTAGGGGCTTTTCGTCTTCCCAACAATGCTGTTCCCGTACTAAAGGGAGTAACCCACAATGAGACACGACACAGAAAGATTCGCCGTGCAGGCGTTAGATAGTTATTAGTTAGGTTAGCTTAGTTAGGTTAGGTAAGGTTAGATTATAATTAGGTTAGGCTAGGTTATTAAGTTTTGTTGGATTCGTTTAAAGAAACCAAATAACCATTTTTTTTTTTTTAAATGTCGACCATTTGGTCTGTCGATCATTTTCCTTGTCGACCATTTGGGACTAGATTCTCACTAAACTCTCTCTCCAGTCTCTTTGTACCTGTCGATACGCTACTTCTCACTTCTATTCTATTACAATGCATGCTGAAATAACAGTCGTATACCTTCCCCTATTGAGGAGGACCCGTGCAGCGACACAGCTTTTTACACAGTCTCTTTCTTCTATCAAGCTCCATGACCCATGCTTAACAGCTATGCTCAATCTTACATGCACTCCATTGGTAAAGTCTGAACACACTTACTTCTTTTTATCTATTTTCCCCTATCACCTCAGACTTGTGACACTTTCAGTCTTGTATCGGGGCATGTGCATTTGAATTGTGCCTCTGACTGGGAATTTTTTGGGATCTGTCAATTTTTTGATGGAAAAGTCTAAATGTAAAACTTTATTGTAATAAAAGAGCTTAACACCTTTAAAATTAAAAGAAATGTCTTAATTATATATTTAAATCTATGTAACCTAACGTAACTTAACTTAACCTTACTTAACCTAATCAAAATTATATT
The DNA here is from genome assembly GCA_015478945.1 of Trachelipus rathkii. Classification (NCBI taxonomy): domain Eukaryota; kingdom Metazoa; phylum Arthropoda; class Malacostraca; order Isopoda; family Trachelipodidae; genus Trachelipus; species Trachelipus rathkii. The sequence goes on along the minus strand of JABUQX010146693.1, from coordinate 1,158 downwards.
AGTGTATAATTTGTTTCACTTTACATTGTTTCAATAAATAAATCTCACAACTAAAATTATCTGACAACATAAATGTAGAAAAAATTAACTTTTCATAAGTAATCTCAAAAATGTAATAAAGTTGATAACGTAAATTATGAAACAAATGACTGGCTGCATTACTCACAGATAGTTGACAAGCCCCTTTTTCTGAACTCTGGTAAAATTTGGTAGGTCCCCAGCCTTTACCCACTAGGAGCATATATATATATAGTATATATATATATATATATATATATATATATATATATATATATATATATATATATATATATATATATATATATATATATATATATATATTAGTGATGTAATGAGTGTATTGTTTAAGACAAATTAAATGTGAGTGGATATGAGATTTCAACATCATGGATGCGGATTTGAATGCGGATGCTATATTTTATATGTTAATGTCACATCCGAGCGGATGCGGATGGATACATCAGTCTGAGTATATATGATATATATATATATATATAGAGTATATATATATATATATATATATATATATATATATACATATAAGATATATATATATATAGATTTATATATATGTATACTTTGTGATCTTATATACATATATATATATATATATATATATATATATATATATATATATATATATATAGAAATATATATATATATATATATATATATATATATATATATATATATATATATATATATATATATATATATATATATATATATATATATATATATATATATATATGGTATATATATATCGAGTTTTTGACACATCAATGAAGTTGAAAGTTTTCAGGGTTTAAAAATATAAGTATTTGAAAACTTTATAAATTTTAAAACAAAATCAGCTTTTCATTACAAATAAATACAGATAAAAAAATATTTTATTGAAGTATGTCCGCGCGCGCGTGCCGCGCGCGGAGCCATGCGCGCGCGCGCGGCGCGCGCGCGCGCGCGCTCAGGCGCGATTCTGCGGGCGCACGCGGCGCGCGCGCGCAGCGCGGCGGCGGCGCGCATGGCGCGCAGTTGCGCGCGAGCGCGCGATAGATCGAGGTGTCGTTTGAGACGCGCGAAAGCAGCCACGATAAATGCGAAACGGTTAAAAACACCCACCCAAACTAACGAAGCAAC
>JABUQX010146691.1:2500-18032 GCA_015478945.1 Trachelipus rathkii | reverse complement strand
CGGAGTCGCGGAGTCGGGGAGTCGGTAGTTTTGAAGAGGGTGGAGTCGGAGTCGGAGTCGGAGTCGGTAATTTTGAAGAGGGTGGAGCCGGAGTCGGAGTCGGTAATTTTCAAGAGGTCGGAGTCGGAGTCGGAGTCGGAGTCGGTAACTTCCCAGATAGAGTTGGAGTCGGAAAATTTAAACTGACAAGTTATAAATTGGGACTCTGTGAATGACTTCAATCACTTCATGCAAGTTTACTGACTTACTTCCATATCACAAAATGCAATTGCAAACTTCGAAGATTTTTTAATCAGCACCTTATGTTTCAATTATTTGGATTATGTTCTAATAAATTCAACCTTCAACCTTATACTCATTAAGATACTGAACTCATTAAGATACTGAAGGAATAAAAGACTCCATGGTACGAAGAGAAATTTCTCTCATTGGACAATGATATTATACTAGCTGTTGTTTATATTGATCCAACCTACAAGTTTAACTGAAGAACAACAACAAAAGCTAAATCTGCACTTTGCAATGTGACCATTTGTATCTAAGGGGTTGCAGGAAGTTCAAGAAGAAAAGGGAACATCTGAACATATTGTGTGATGAAACTACAACTATCTCCGTTACTACCTTCTCAAGTCATTCTTCAGAAAGTTCAGAAGATTAGTATGAAAAAGCTTTTAGATATTGAAGAGTTTAGTCGAAAGCGTCGAGATTGGTTCAAGAAAAGGTCAAGGTCCTTTCTAATCCTTGTACACAATATTCCATAACTTTAAATAATTTTTTTTTTTGCTGCACTGAAAGAAGTTGAAAAAATTGATGTAACTTCGAAGAGTATCAAGACATTGTACAAGAAGCTGGAAATTGCTGTTACTGCTCTACCTCCAACGCAAGTTAGCGTGGAACTGCTTTTTCTGCTCTTCGCATTAAAAATAAAATCAGACCAAAGAGGAAAATGAAGGAGAACCTGGCAGATGCTATTCTATTTTTAAGAACTAATCATTAAATGAGTAGATGATATTAGATGTAAGTTCATGTAACTAAGTAATGTAGTAGTTTATATATATATATATATATATATATATATATATATAAGGTTAAGAAATAGTATATAGTATATATATATATTTATATATATGTTTATATATATAAATATATATATATATATATATATATATATATATATATACGTATATATATATATATATATATATATATATATATATATATATAGTTATATATATATATATATATATATATATATATATAGTATAAATAAGTTAGTTATATATATATATATATATATATATATATATATATATATATATATATATATATATATATATATATATATATATATATATATATATATAAGAGTTATATACGGTATATATATAAGATATATATATATATATATATATATATATATATATATATATATATTGTAATATTTTGTTTTTATTGTTCTATATATATATATATATATATATATATATCTATATAATTCTAGACCCCTCCCCTAAATTATTTAATTTATCAAAATGTTTTGATGGCTTGAGTCTCCTAATTATAATTTTTAATAATAATAATAAAAATAATAGTTAATCAAAAAGCAAATTATAAGAGTATATGTTTTATTAATAGAAATGAGGAAACATATTTGTAGTTGGTGAAGATTTTTTAGTTGAAGTGGCTGTTGTTCCATATATATATATTTATAGCAGTGTAATAGTAGTAGCAGCAGTAGTATATATATATATATATATATATATATATATATATATATATATATATATATATATATATAAGTATATATATATATTTTCTTTCTTTTTCTTTCTCTCCCAGGAAGGATTCTTCATCCGTCAGCCGCGCCAGCATCTTTCTCCAGACGTCCCCTCCTGCACTATTCCTCTTCTCTTCAGCGCTCTTCATAGCTTGTAGCTGACATCTTTCCTTAGAGAGTCCTCCATCGATTCTGCCCATCTCTTCCTCTTCGGTCTTCTCCCTTGGTCTTCTGCCCCTCTGGTGTCCATTCCATCTTCTTTTCTCGGCATTCTCTCCTGCTCCATCCTCTCCACATGTCCCCACCATCTCAATCTCCTCACATCCATCTTCTCAGTGTTATTTTCTCTTCACACCTATATCTTCTCTAATAATCTTCATTTCTATTCTGTCTCTCTTACTTTCTTTTCAATCATAGTTCTTGGCCATCCCCTATCTCCGCTTCTTCTGTATTCTTAACAATTTCCTCCTCTCTTCGTCCATGTTCCGCCCGTACAGCAGTGTGGGAGTCGGTATGCTGTTAAAAATCACTTTTTTACCCTCTATTCCGATGTTTTATCTTTCATCATGGGGTATACCGCTTTCATAACTAATTCATCACTTTTCCATTCTTCGCGTAATCTCTTCTCCATTTCCTCCCTTTCTGTTAAAACACCCTCCGAGATATTTGCAGGTACCTCCTTCACCTCCTCCTCTCTCACCATCATTCTCATCCCCTCCTCATTTCCTCCGGTTACTGTTAATATTTCTGTCTTCTGTATGTTCATCTTCATCATCCCAGCTTCCTCCAACTCCTCCGCCAACAACTCCACCACCTCTCGAATTCGCCTCCTCTCTCTCGCTCCAACATGCCAGATAGTCTGCATATGCCATTATGTCCCCTTCAAATTCTCCCAGTCAAAGGGAGATATAAGTCTATAAAATATTTACCACGGACAGTTTCTCTAGCTAGGGGACGCAATAAGAAATGTAGGAAGACGTAACCTTGATTCATTCTGTAATAGTGTTTACTTTTTGAATGGTTTCACAGTGAGTTTGCTGAGTGTGACCCACTTGCAACATTAAAGAAAGGATTGATAGGTATATGGATTGTTTGTGCATCATATAGTATATTCTGAAGTAGCCAAAGTGGCGGGTTTTTAGTTAGTTATTGTAAAGTAAACCGCATGTTGTAGCTACCAGTATCACAATAAACTTCTATTAAAGCTTGTATTGTGGTTAGCATAAACCTTAGCTAAAGATTTTACTTTGGTAGTAGTTGCGTATATATTATATTGGACATTTGTTTAAGAAATTGACAGGTCTTAGGGTGGTGTGGGTTGTGTTTGTCGCATGGGTATTGATAAATATTTAGTTGTCTGGGACAGTCTCGATGGGTCCATGTTGCCTCTAACTGTTTCTTTTTGTTCCCTTATCTCTATCTGAGGTAATACTACGAACTTGGATATAAATATTAACTTTCTTAATTTGACAACGATATGATGGTGTAAAAGCAATGAAGAAATGTTTTAGAGGTGTTTAAGCTGTCGAAAATATCCAGCGGCGTTAGATGTTCATCACTGTTCACATTCATGTGAAGTACAACTCCAAGTCCGACTACTATTTTAAAAGGAAAAAAAGAAAAGATTTTCCCAGACACAAAATGGACAAAGCTCTCACGAATGGGCGACACAAGGTAGGTGGAAAATTTCGATGGATTGTTACGACCTAATGAAATTTTAAAGCATTGTTGAAGCTAAGAGGAGCTTTAATGGATCAAGATATTAACCTTTAATAAAAACTTAGATCTTTTCAAGTCTTTAAGCAAAAGCAAATTTGCTATAAGTTTATTTATTTATGTCTTTAACTTTATTCTCAAACACTCTTTCATTATGTATTACAATGCATTCTCCATAATTAGTGACAGTAACTGCTCTTAATCATTTTGGAAATGTGATGTTTGTTCAGAAGGGGTTTCAAGCAAACATCAACGAAACATTTTCAAACATTTTGGAAGTTGCAACAGAACTTGTGCTTTCTGATAATGAAGAAAACAGAGCAGCTTTGAATTGAATTTAAAATGAAAAGACATAGGGCTACAACTTATATTCTTGATGATTTTTCAAAACCCAGTTAGAGAGCAAGTTCGGAATCAAAGACCCATACTTACTAATCTTTATAAAGTTGCTTATTCCATCGATATCTATCCAAAAATTTTGCTAATTTTGAAAATAAATTTGGATATGTGCAGTCATATTTAGATTTGTTAATGATTTTAGCATTTACCTCACTCAAAATGTGAAATCCAAACAATATTTCACTACTCTGAAAAGGCTCAAAGCAAACTTTTCAATTCTACATGAGAGGAAAATCTAGCAGAACTGGCTTTACGAGTGTTCATCATAGCTTCACAATATAAACGAAGGAAGTTATCAATCATTTTGCTGTGAAGAGATCAAAAAATTAGGAATTTTATTTGAATAAAATTTTATTTTTATTTCAAATTATTATTAATATTCCATTATTTTATTCCTTTTTATTGAAGTAATATATATATATATATATATATATAGTAGTAGTATAGTAGTATATAGTAGAAAAATATATATATATATATATATATATATATATATATATATATATATATATATATATATATATATATATATATATATATATTCTTAATCTAAAACACCCCGAAATTTTTTTTTGCTACTGCCATATATATATATATATATATATATATATATATATATATATATATATATATATATATATATATATATATATAGTATATATAGTAGTAGCAGTATATATATATATATATATATATATATATATATATATGTTATATATATATATATATATATATATATTCTTTTTAATTCAAAACACCCTCGAAATATTTTCGTTCTAATATATATAAATAAAGAGTATATATAGATATATAGATAATATATATATATATATATATATATATATATATATATATATATATATATATATATATATATATATATATATATCAACATCATCATCATCATCATCAATATCATCATCATCATCATCACCCACCTTCTCTCCCCAAGACTGGGGGTTAGGTGCGAAGCATGCACTAGAAACAGAAAGTAGTAGAAGAATATGACGAAAAAGTCGAAAAGAAAGCCCAGCCTTACCCCCCCCCTTTATACCTTTTAGTGAGAACTCGTCGCATTCACAAACCCCCCACAGAGCTTCCCAGCCCTACAGAACCCCACTATAGCATCTCGTCAATGTGGGTTAATCCCCTTGGCCCGGGTGGGCCACAAACAAAACCCCCTCACCAAACCTCACCATTCACCACTATTATGCACCTTTCTTCGCCTCTGCCAAACTCACATTTCTCTCCTCCAGGCATTTCTTTACTACTCAATCCACTTTTTCCTCGGTCTCCCAGCCGGTCGATTCCCAGTACACTCACCACTATACATCCGCTTAACCAACCGACTATCATCCATCCTTTCCACATGACCAAACCATCTCAACGTACTTTCATTTATACCCCCACACCACACATTCTCTAATACGTTCATTTCTCATTTTATCAATTCTTCTCACACCTAACACGCCCCTAAGATTGTCCATCTGAACCCATTTTACTTTAGATCTATACCTCTTATTCCAAACCATAGTCTCACTACTATACATTAACACAGGTAACAACATACTCTCATATATATATATATATATATATATATATATATATTTTCATATAGTATATAGTATATATATATATATAGAGTTGATATATATATATATATATATATATATATATATATATATATATATATATATATATAATTTTTCATATAGATAATTTTCTAGAGGGTGGAGTCGGAGTCGGAGTCGGAGTCGGAGTCGGTAATATTCAAGAGGTCGGAGTCGGAGTCGGAGTCGGAGTCGGAGTCGGTAATTTTCAAGAGGGTGGAGTCGGAGTCGGAGTCGGAGTCGGAGTCGGAAAATTTTTGAACCGACTCCACAACCCTGGTTTCTCCTATAAAAGTGTTTGAACAGTTTTCACAATTTATTTTGTAAATGCCTGCTTGAGTATTTAGGTTATTGTCTTTAGGTTTTAAAACGTGTTTTAGCCCTATATTGTTAGATTTGACTGTGTTTATGTAATTAGGGATGTAATTATGAATAATTAATTTTTGTAAATTTTTGTAAGTTATTATTAGTAATACTTATTGCATGTAAATATTTGTTTTTAGCTTTTTTTAAACATTTGTTGATGTATTTTACGGGGTAATTGTTAATTTGGTCGGGAAAACATAGTTTATGTGCTCGTAAAAATAAATTACTTAATATTGCAACTTTGGTAGAATTGTCATGGAATGAGAACCAGTGAGTGTACGAAGGGTTTGATGTAGGTTTACGATATATGTTAAATATAGGTAACTGATCTTTTGTCCAAGTTATTTGTAGATCTAGGAAATGTATTTTGTTATTTTCAGAGGTTTCTATTGTAAATTTTATATTCTCATGTATACTGTTAATAAAATTTAAAATTGTGTTTGTATACATAAACCTGAGACTTGTTTATAGTTTTTATCTTGGAATGAAAAATAAGAATGGTCAAATGTAAGTTGGATTAACTGTTTAATAATCGGAAAAGAAAGTTGTAAGTTTATATTATTTTGAGAAATATGTTGTTCCAAAAGATTTAATGTGTAATCAACGGGTACTTTAGTAAATAGAGAGGTGACATCAAAGCTGATTATATTATAATATGAAAATATTTTGTTTTGTACTTTTTGTATAAAATGCTCAGAATTTTTTAGGTGGGCAGTCGATATGTTTCCTAAATGTGGTTGTAGAAGTCATCCATTCCTTGACATATATTATTAAACAGTTAATCCAACTTACATTTGACCATTCTTATTTTTCATTCCAAGATAAATACTATAAACAAGTCTCAGGTTTATGTATGGGGTCCTCTTTATCACCAATATTCAGCAACATCTTTATGGAATTAATAGAAACCTATCACATTTTTCCAAATTTTCCACAAGTAATATGGTTAAGATATGTGGACGACGTGTTTGCCATGATACCAGGAACAATAAATACAAACACAATTTTAAATTTTATTAACAGTATACATGAGAATATAAAATTTACAATAGAAACCTCTGAAAACAACAAAATACATTTCCTAGATCTACAAATAATTTGGACAAAAGATCAGTTACCTATATTTAACATATATCGTAAACCTACATCAAACCCTTCGTACACTCACTGGTTCTCATTCCATGATAATTCTACCAAAGTTGCAATATCAAGTAATTTATTTTTACGAGCACATAAACTATGCAATACACAAAAATTATCCTCTGAAATTAAAACGTTAAAAAATATTTTTCTTAAATTAAATTACCCCGTAAAATACATCAACAAATCTTTAAAAAAAGCTAAAAACAAATATTTACATGCAATAAGTAATACTAATAATAACTTTACTAATATTTTACCCGTCCAAATTAACAAAAATCAATTAAGAAAAATTATGGATATTTGATTTTTGCAAATTTTTGAAATATTTTACCCGTCCCAAATTCACAAAAATCAATTATCCATAATTACATCCCTAATTACATAAACACAGTCAAATCTAACAATATAGTACTAAAACACGTTTTAAAACCTAAAGACAATAACCTAAATACTCAAGCAGGCATTTCAAAATAAATTGGGAAAACTGTTCAAACACTTATATATGAGAAACCAACAACTTTAAAATTAGAATCAATCAACATAAATCCGATCTAAACGACGATAAACAATCATCTTCATTAGTCCAACATCGACAAAATAATAACCATAAAATTAATACTAACTCAGCTAATATCATAATACCCATTCCAAACACCGAAAACAGAAAACTCATGGAATCATTTATAATAAAAAACACAAAAAATTTCAATCTACAAAGAGGTGAAGTTCTTCTGGACGATATCACAAATCTTTACCTAAAAGAATCGACTTCTCTCAACAAAATGCTAAAAAAAGTTTAACCAAGAAAATTTCATCACTATGAAGTAGCCAGAATGACCAGGTAGCCAACAAATTTAATAGTCAAAATCATCAAGAGTCAAAAACACATCAGTTCAGTCCCGAAGAAGTGAGGCGATCATGCCCATGAAAGCTTGATAATAATTGATAATAATTTAATGTGAATTGGCTGTGATTTAATAAAACTATTATAATATGATCTAATCGCTTTGAAGATTTATTACCTCAAGGGTTTATTTAATCTATACTTAATAAACTACGAGAAGGCAGTAGTTTCATAACATCTAAACAATATGGAGCCCGATATACAACGAGAGGTAACTTTTTTTTAAATTTAAACTATAACCTAAAAAAAAGTTCTACAAATATCTAGATTCTCTCATTGCTGCTAATCTGGCGAAATGCAACCTTAGATTTATTACAAATTGTTTGAACGACTGTGTTATCCCGAGAAGTTTCATTCCTAAGAGTGTGTATGTTGACAGAAGTCATACATTCCCTGACATATACAATCATCTACTTCTCATTAAAATACAAGATATAAATGTGGAAATCAAAAGAAAATTTAGAACAAATTACTGGAACTATAAACATTTTCAACAATTTTACTTCAGCAATTTCGATGATCTTCATATGTTTACCGCCATGTTGGACTATGCATGTTAAATAAAAAATAGAAAGATTTCTACAAGGAGAACTTTACTTAATAATAAACTGGATCGATTGTTTGAAAACAGCCTCTGGAGCACACAAACGAATCAAGACACTATCAAAAATTATTCAAATTATGTTCTTAACAAAACTGAAAAAGCACTACTAGGTTATGGTTTAGGATTTGCTATGCCAAACATGGACCCATGGACCCATCTAACCAAAAATTTCAACCAGTGGAAAAAGTATAACCAAAACATAGATACTAACAATGACACATTATTTGGTGTATTATTAAAACTACAAAAAGATTTTTTGAAAAAAACAGGATACCCAATTAGATTCTCCAGAGCTTTAAAAAACCTTCAACAGAATAGAGAGATCACCATCAGCAGATTGGATAAAGGTAACTGCATTGTAATCCTGAATACTATTGAATACTTAAATAAATCCTATAATTTATTAAATGATACCAATACCTATACTATCATCAATACAAACCCCTTAAAAAATTCACAACAACAATTTAATAAAGCCCTTTCAAAAATCATCCCTACACATAAAGACCTTATTCAAAAATTTACCACACTCTCACGTTTTTACGCCATTCCCAAAATACACAAAGAAAACATACCTCTCAGACCCATAATATCCAACATCAATTGTATAACCCAAAACCTATCCAAATGGTTAGCCTCAAAACTACAACCACTTTTAGGAAACATATCGACTGCCCACCTAAAAAACTCTGAGCATTTTATACAAAAAGTACAAAACAAAATATTTTCAAATTATAATATAGTCAGCTTTGATGTCACCTCTCTATTTACTAAAGTACCCGTTGATTACACATTAAATCTTTTGGAACAACATATTTCTCAAAATAATATAAACTTACAACTTTCTTTTCCGATTATTAAACAGTTAATCCAACTTACACTTGACCATTCTTATTTTTCATTCCAAGATAAATACTATAAACAAGTCTCAGGTTTATGTATGGGGTCCTCTTTATCACTAACATTCAGCAACATCTTTATGGAATTAATAGAAACCTATTACAATTTTCCAAATTTTCCAAAGATATGTAGACGACGTGTTTGCCATGATACCAGGAACAATAAATACAAACACAATTTTAAATTTTATTAACAGTATACATGAGAATATAAAATTTACAATAGAAACCTCTGAAAATAACAAAATACATTTCCTAGATCTACAAATAACTTGGACAAAAGATCAGTTACCTATATTTAACATATATCGTAAACCTACATCAAACCCTTCGTACACTCACTGGTTCTCATTCCATGACAATTCTACCAAAGTTGCAATATTAAGTAATTTATTTTTACGAGTACATAAACTATGCAGTACACAAAAATTATCCTCTGAAATTAAAACGTTAAAAAATATTTTTCTTAAATTAAATTACCCCGTAAAATACATCAACAAATCTTTAAAAAAAGCTAAAAACAAATATTTACATGCAATAAGTAATATTAATAATAACTTTACTAATATTTTACCCGTCCCAAATTTACAAAAATCAATTATCCATAATTACATCCCTAATTACATAAACACAGTCAAATCTAACAATATAGTACTAAAACACGTTTTAAAACCTAAAGACAATAACCTAAATACTCAAGCAGGCATTTACAAAATAAATTGGGAAAACTGTTCAAACACTTATATATGAGAAACCAACAACTTTAAATTTAGAATCAATCAACATAAATCCGATCTAAACGACGATAAACAATCATCTTCATTAGTCCAACATCGACAAAATAATAACCATAAAATTAATACTAACTCAGCTAATATCATAATACCCATTCCAAACACCGAAAACAGAAAACTCATAGAATCATTTATAATAAAAAACACAAAAAATTTCAATCTACAAAGAGGTGAAGTTCTTCTAGACGATATCACAAATATTTACCTAAAAGAATCGACTTCTCTTAACAAAATGCTAAAAAAAGTTTAACCAAGAAAATTTCATCACTATGAAGTAGCCAGAACGACCAAGTAGCCAACAAATTTAATAGTCAAAATCATCAAGAATCAAAAACATATCAGTTCAGTCCCGAAGAAGTGAGGCGATCATGCCCATGAAAGCTTGATAATAATTGATAATAATTTAATGTGAATTGGTTGTAATTTAATAAAACTATTATAATATGATCTAATCGCTTTGAAGATTTATTACCTCAAGGGTTTATTTAATCTATACTTAATAAACTACGAGAAGGCAGTAGTTTCATAACATCTATATATATATATATATATATATATATATATATATATATATATATATATATATATATATATATATATATATATATATATATATATATATATATATATATAGTTAGTTTTTATATGTTATATATATATATATATATATATATATATATATAAAGATATATATATATATCAATAAATATATATATATATATGATATATATATATATATATATATATATATATATATATATATATATATATATTAGTGATGGGACGATTCCAAATTTCCAGCCGATGCCGATTCCGATACCGATGCCAGTCAAAAGTGCCGATTCCGATTCCGATTCCGAATTCCGATTCCAATATTTATATATATATATATATATATATATATATATATATATATATATATATATATATATATATATATATATATATATATATATATAGACTGTATATATAAGCTGATAGTAGCAAAGATGTATATATAGCAGCATATATATATATATATATATATATATTATATATAGAGCATATATATATATATATATATATATATATATATATATATATATATATATATATATATGCCTAATTTTTCTAAATCAACTAATTTTAGATATTTGCAACCATATAAATTAATGTTATAGAATTCTCTTATATTTTATCTTTGCTAAAGAAATAATTAGTTAATTACCTTTTATTTATTTAATAACCACTGAAAAATAATAACTATATTTAAAAATCTTACAATGAATGATCAATTTTATTTTTGTTTAAAAATTCTTCTTTAATTTACTAACAGTAACATCTTGAAGCAAAATTATCATTATTATTTTAGAAATTTTACATGACTCTTAAATTGTAGAGCAAAAACATTAACACTTCTTTTTCCGTTTCTGAGTGCATCCGATTTTTTTTTTTTTTAGGAGAATAAATTGATCCTCCACCCTGGAAGTCTTTCACTTTCCACGGAAAAGGGGGGCGAGCTTAAATATTTTTTTAGGAAGGACACCCAAATGCTGAAAGGTACCTTTATTCGATGGCCACCATTGTAAGGGACTTTTTCTTGAATTTTTACCGTTTTCATATTTTTATATTGGCTGATTTCTACTTTCATATAACATCTTCAATTTTTTTCAATATATGTGTCTTTCCTTAGGAAAGTTTCTTTGCTGTTTTTTAAAGTCTTTTTCTCTTTAAATTCCGAAAAACAGCTTTCAAAACTGAAGTTAAAACTATTATCTTCAATATCACTCTTTTCGATCTATTCTGTTAAATGAGAAGAATCTGAAGATTGGTTTAAAGTAGTGGAAACTGTTTTCCTTTCCTTTATACAACATATAGTCTTCGCACAATTCATTGCTTAAGTATTAAATACCTTCCACTTTTTATTGTTAAGGTTCATCCTCAAGGAATGTAGTTTCTAAAGGGTGGATCAAGATAGGTAGCAAGCAAAAGATTCTATCAGTAAAGTAAATGCTGAATCTATTTTTTACTGAATTTTTCCATGCTGATGCTGTAGACCCAAGTCCTTCAAATAGTCCTTTTTTCCAGGGCTGCGGAGTCGTAAAATAAATTTTTTGACTCCGACTTAGACTCCGACTCCGACTCCGACTCCGACTCCACATAAACAAATATTTTCGACTCCGACTCTGACTCTGACTCCGACTCCACTCAAACAAAAATTTTCGACCCACTCCGACTTCGACCCGACTCCGACTCCGACTCCGACTCCGACTCCGACTCCGACTCAGCAGTCAAATCAAAATTTCGACTCTGACTAAGCTTAGTGCTTACAGAGTTACAGTAAAAACATTTTTTTGTTCCAACTATTTTTTTTCGCTTGCTTTTGAGAATAAAAAAATATACCACTTTTCCAATGAATCTAATCTCCAAATGCTAAACGGTACCGTAAAGACAAAAAGATGCAGGCGCAACACATTACAAACAAATATATTTCAGTTTCGGAAACAAATGTATAACGTAATTATAATGCAAATAATTTTTAATTTTATTATAAAACAGCAATTATAAAATTAACACTTTAATACTTTCAGCTTGTGTACTTAAAAAGTTAAAATCATATACTTAATTACTTTGTCGTGGAGATATATATATATATAGCAGTATATAGGCAGAGTTGAGCAGTTATAGAGTATATATATATAAATAAATATATATATATATATATTTATATATATATATATATATATATATATATATATATATATATATATATATATATATATATATATATTATCACAACTCCGACTTCGACTCCATTTACACAGGAATTTTCGACTCCGACTCCGACTCCGACTCCACTTGCACAGAATTTTCGACTCCGAGTCCGACTCCGACTCCGACTCCGACTCCTGGAAAATTGCACGACTCCACGACTCCGACTCCGACTCCGCAGCCCTGCTTTTTTCTGACTCTTTTTAAAAAAACTGCAAGTCACTTTCATATTTGGGATTATTGCCGATGCTATTGATTCCTTGTGGCTCAATAAATTTGTACAATCAACAAAACTTTTAAGTATTTTTAGCAATCTTTCAAGAATTTTCCGTTGTTAAAAGCATGCAGGTTTTGAATGATAACTGCAATATGAAATGAGAGCCGTCTTTTGCTCAAAACTTTTTAATAAATTCAAATAGAATTTAGGAAGAACTGAAATTAAAAATCAATTCGGCAGACTTCGAAATATTGTCTTTGAAATATCATAAAGATCGAATAAAAATTATTTGCAGATTGTATACCAAAGAATCGGTCAAAGAATCGGTACAATTTTGCCGATTCCGATTCCGATTCCGATTCCTGAAAAACAGCCGATTCCTCCGATTCCGATGCCGATTCCGATTAATCGTCCCATCATTAAATATATATATATATATATATATATATATATATATATCATATATATATATATATATATATATATATATATATATATATATATATATATATAGTATCACAAATATATATATATATATATATATAGTAGTAGTTATATATATGTAGAAGCGACGCGATGCGATGCGATGCGATGCGATGCGATGCGATGCGATGCGATGCGATGCGATGCGATGCGATGCGATGCGATGCGATGCGATGCGATGCGATGCGATGCGATTACTCCCCATTGAGAATTTATGGTGTGTTGGGGTATAATACCCCATAGCACTCCAATGCACAATGGTTCGCAACTCTTATTTTATTATACACCCTTTCTACACAGGAGTACACTCTCCTCTATTCACACATCATGAACACTATTACACTACACTTCTTTCTATATATTAATTTGGTAGCGATACAACCGGTTTCGAAAAAGCCGAAAGGGGGGGGGGCGGGGCGGCTTCCAAAAGACAAAAGAAAGCCCCTCATCTGCCCCTTCCCCATCACGACTTGAGAAGCTGAGGACCTCTGGAGGTGGAGGTTGGTATAGTCCCTGAATTACCGCCATCCCAAGGGACCCCGCGCCAGCTGGGTATCTCAACTGGAAATTCACATAAGAAAAACGCTACCACGATCGTGCTCTTGGATCCCCCTCCAGGAGTCCCCGGTCTAAACTCTTTTTAAATTCAAAATTAGGAAAATATATCATAAAATATAATGACCTGTTCTTATGTGCGGTTTTCTTTCTTCATTAATTTCTGTAATCCTTTTTTAATTTCCACATTGGCGAACACTACCTCTCTTCCTCTTTTCCTCTTTTCCTCTCTTCCTCTCTTCCACTCTTCCTCTCTTCCTCTCTTCCACTCTTCCTCTTTTCCTCTCTTCCTCTTTCTTCTCTTCTTCTTTTCCTCTCTTCCTCACTTCCACTCTTCTTCTCTTCCACTCTTCTTCTTTTCCTCTCTTCCTTTTTCCTCTCTTCTTCTCTTCCTCTTTTCCTCTCTTTCTCTCTTCCACTTTTCCACTCTTCCACTCTTCCTCTCTTCCACTCTTCCTCTTTCCTCTCTTCCTCTCTTCTTTTAAACTTCATCTCTTGTTCTTAACCGAAACACAACAGGTGCCTGAGTGCTCTAACGAGTATCAGAAAAATTAAGACAAGAGACAATTCTTCAAGCAAAAGAGTGAAAAGATTTGACATGAGTTGAAGAACGATGGGTCAATTCATCGGCATGTGAATGAATAGGGTTAGATGAGCAGATGAGAAGATCATTATTGTAAGGTAAGAATAGAGTAGGAGATAAGACAGAACCCTGAGGAACACCACTATTTACAGAAAAGGAAGAAGAAGTCGCCCCATCAACAATAGCCGATATTGGGCGATTTGAAAGAAAGCTAGATAGTAAGCAAAGAGAAGGAGGAAGCCCAAAGGAGGAGGGGAGCTTGGAAAGTAGCAACGCTTGCTATACCCAGTCAAATGCCAAGGATATGTCAAACGCCACCACACATGTCTTCGTGTAGTTCCTAAGGGCGGGAAATCCTAAATCGGTTAGATTGGAAAGTATATCACCAGTAGACCTCAAGCGCCAAAACCCGTAATGGCGATCGAAAAGAGGGAAATGAGATTCCAGATGACCCAAGAAATGAGAGTTGAGAAAGATTTTAAAAATCTTGGATAGAATGCAGGTCAGAGCTATAGGTAGATATTACAATTATTGTTGAAGCGTAAAGAATATAGATGAACAAGGGGTGGTGCCAGCTCAGAAGTACACTCCCTCAACACTCCGGAAGGAGTGCCATCAGGGCCACTCGCCCTCCTAACATTAATAGACTTCAGGTGCCCATAAGCCTGATCAAATGTAATTACAGGTAAAGGCACGGGACACCCGAGAGGAGAAGAAGGAGGGGAAGGCTT
>JABUQX010146690.1:7500-12880 GCA_015478945.1 Trachelipus rathkii | reverse complement strand
ATATATATGCTGGTTGCTGTTATAGCAGCATAGACAGCAGCAGTTGTTGCTGTTGTTGAAATGTTAATATATATATGTTATATATATGTTATATGTTATATATATATATTATAGCATATATTATATATATAAAGATATATATATATATATATATATATATATATATATTAATGTAACCCTTTATTATTCTTCAAGAAAATCAATTATTTTCTAAAAATTCTCTTCGAAAATATTTATTTAATTTGAATTAATTAAATGTCTCTTTTATAATTTAAATTATTAATTAATTGAAATTATATTTAATTTCATCCTAAGTTTTAAGACTTTCAGAGTTTTTGACTTACATTTCTAATTTAGCTTGGCCCCGGCCCCGGCCCCCGGCCCCGGCCCCGGCCCTGGCTAAATTAGAGCAGCTCGGCCCCGGCCCCGGCCCCAAAATTCCCGCCCCGGTCGGTCCTCACGTTAGTTGACATGAAAACGAAACACATTAAAACTATATAAAAATGTATGTTTATAATGTGTTAGAAATTTTATAATCATTATCATTATCTACCGATTGATGTATCTTTTTTTTTTTACAGTTTTACTACTAATAAACCCTTTAAACTCTTATCTGGCAAACATCTACAGTTCTGGGCTTTTTTCACCAGATTAAAGTGCGCCCTGCACCCCCCTGCCTACGCCCATGTATATATAGCGAGCAGTTAAGAGGCAGAGTATAGCATATATATATAGCGTTAAGTTATGTTGTTATATATATATTGTTGTTGGTTACTATATATATATGGTATATATTATATATATATATATATATATAAAGTTAATATATATATATATATATATATATATATGTTATATATATAGCATATATGGTCAGCCTCAGAAGAGCCACAATCCTCTATCTTCAAAACTAAACAGCTACCAGAAAGGAAAACATTGCTGAATGCTGGTCCAATTTTGATTTGAAAATGCAAAAAAAAAAAAAAAATTATATTCAAAAAACTACAATACATAGCAAAGGAATACATTTTTGGAATCCTCGTAAAATTTTTGATAAGAAAATAAAAATAAAAAATAAAAGATAATTGTTAATAATTATAATAATATGATTAGAAGGCCTATTTAGAGACTTTTATTGGTTACTCGTTAAAATAAATAGACTTTCTATTAAATTTTTGCTTTTTTTTTTTTTAACTAAAGAATACCCCAAGGGTATACCGCACCCGATGGCAGGAGTCGGGGCCCCTCGGCCTTCCGGGAACTACGGGTTGGACCCCCTCTCCGGGGAGGGCCTCCGGAACCCCTCTTGGTATTTATGTCGCGGGGTTCCTTCCGCCTCACTACGGGTAGCTGGAAAACGTCCCCCTGTGTTCCCCGTCGGCTCTCGACTCCCTACATTGCCGTAATACCTTTACAAATAATATATATATATACTATGTCCCAGCACTCCCCCCAAAAAATTATACTTTATGTTTAATTTTTTTTTTAATTTTTTTTTACATTTTCCGGAAACCAAAATTTTTACAAGGATTCCAAAAATGTATTTCATCAATTGTAGCGGTAATTTTTTAGATATGATTTTTTTTTTTTTTTTTTTTTTTACAGTTTCCTCGGTAAAATTTGCCAGATTCCAGCAATGTATGCTCCTTTTCCCGGTAGCCGCTGTAGTTTTTTGAGATATGGATTGTGGCTCTTCTCGAGGCTGACCCGCAGCAGCATGAGGAGTTATATATATATATATGTTATTATAAGGTTATATAGTAGCAGAAGATAAAGAGTTATATATATATATATATATATATATATATATATATATATATATATATAGTTATATATATATATATATATATATATATATATGGGTAAAAATAAAATAATTTATACAAAAATACAAAATAAAGTTAAACATAAATAAGAAAAATTATTTTTTATTTCAATATTATAATTTCAATTTGAAATGAGTCAACTTATTTTAATTTTTAAAAACTTTAATATTAAATTATTAAATTCATTCATTGCCATTACAAAATTATTTGCATTAGGTTTTTACAACGAATTTCAAATATTTTCATTTATAAATATCTACTTAGCTAAAATTGAATTTATGAGTTGAATTAACTCTTACAAAGAAAGAAAAATATTATATATATATATATATATATATATATATATATATATATGAGGTATATATATTTGTTATATGGTTATTATTATATATAAAGAAGATATATGTTATGTTGTTATAGCATATATATATATTAAAAAAGATGCAGACATATATATATTAGTGATTACATATAAGTTATAAAAATTATTATATATATAGTTATATAGTTATATATATATATATATATATATATTATTGTTATTATTAGTTAAGATATATATATATATATAGCAGTTAGTTAGTTATATATATATATATATATATATATATATATATATATATATAGAAGGATTGTATATACCCTCAATGTAGTTCATGTTAGATATATGATTCACGATAGTTTGACCACTACGTTATGACGGACAAAGAGAAACCGAGAATACTTCTTACCGTCGGAGGAAATACAGTAGTAATGCTCTTCCTTGCTCAGTAGAAGAATTCCTCGGTTTCTCTTCGCCCCGTTGTAGCGTAGTGGTCAAACACATGCATCGCCTTCATCTGCCAGTACAGGATCGTATCCCCAGCATGCAGACGGTGTATTTAAACTTGACATTAGATAGCAATTGTAAAAATTATTGAATTCATTTCTTAATATATAAATATATTTTTCTAGAGTTATATATATTATATATATATATATATATATAGTATATATATATATATATATATATATACATATATATATATATATATATATATATATATATATATATATATATATATGTTAGTGTAAATATCACCACTCGCAAGAAGCACTTGGTAGATAAAATGTATGGACTTGGATTAAGCATTTCCTACAATAGGGTGCTAAGACTATCTGCTGACATTAGTAAATTAATATTAAAAGTTTTAAAAAATTAAAATAAGTTGATTCATTTCAAATTGAAATTACAATATTGAAATAAAAAATAATTTTTTATTTATGTGTAACTTTATTATTTAGTAATTTTAATGTAGGTAAATTATTTTTATTTTTAACCAAATGTTTTATTCATTATTTCAGTTACGAAATCGATAGAAATTTAAAATCCAAAACCACAATGTTTTGAAATTATATTTAAATTCTCAACTAATTAATTAAACTTATTAATTAATTAATTAATTAATAATAATAATAATAATAATAATAATAATAATAATAATAATAATAATAATAATAATAATAATAATAATAATAATAATAATAATAATAATAATAAAATAATAATAATAATAATAATAATAATGGTAAAAGTTAACTCCCACACGGAACGGGAGCTCGGATCAAAAAATAAATTTTCACAGGTAGCCTCTACGATACATAAATAGATGTTTTAGGGTCGAAATGAAATTTTTTTCCTGACCTGACCTAACCTAACCTAACCTAACTTAACCTTACTTAACCTAACTTAACCTAACCTAACCTAACCTAATTTCGCCCCTAGAACAGGTAAAAAAAAACACTCATGCACACCTAAAAACAAAAATTTAAATTGTGATATTGTTTGTTAATATTTAAATGTTGAGTGATTTTTAATGCTTAATGTTAAATCAAGAGAGCTAATTAGATTTGAATCTAATAAATGAATACAAGTATTAACAGATTCAAATGTTCAATAATTAATTAAATGAAATGTAAAGTACACAAAAGTATTTGAATGTGAAAATTTAAATCAGAATTAAGAGAAACCTCAAGAGAAGACTTTATCCCCGACGTATCTTGATCAAGATTGAACTGATGATGGTAATGAAAACTACTATAATATGAAGTGATAGTCAATTAAGTTCTTGTTTACAATCCTATCCATTAAATCCATAAAAAAACACATAAGTGTTAAACATCATTTCATTCGATAGATTGTAAGAAAAGGTAAAATTAATGAGGAATACTTACATACTTAAGAAATGGTCTCGTACATGTATTGACGAAACCATTAACTGAAGAGAGACAACGTTTCCTTTGGTAAGTTTTAAAGTTTAACCTAAAAACACTATAATGGGGAAGGAAAATTTTATAAGAAATGTGAAATATTTTCTATATTTGCTTGAAATCCGTTTGACACTTGTCAGCCCCAACTTTAATACAAAAATAAATGTAGTATGAAAGATAAATAGAAAATTCAAGCTTCAGTCTGAAATTCGGAGGCCAGAATTTTTCATTCAGGCCAATTCCGGTTCAAGCAGGAAGTAAAAATTCCAGTTCCATTACACCCTTTATATATATTATATATATATATATATATATATATATTATTATTATATATTATTATAATAATATATATATATTATACATATATATTATTATATATATATAGTATATTATTATTATTACATATTACATATATATATATACATATATTATATTATTATTATTATATATTATTATTACATATATCATTACATATATATATATTATACAAGTATTATTATTTATTTTTATTATTATTATATATATATATTATATATATATATATATATATATATATATTATTATTATATATATTATATATATATTATTATTATATATATATATATATATATATATATTATATTATTATTATATATATATTATATATCAGTACTTATTATATTTACATCTACTGTTACGGGTTATGTATTAATATTATCTATTACATTATTATTATATATATATATATTATATATATATATATATATATATATATACTATATATATATATATATATATATATATATATATATATATATATATATATATATATATATATATATACAGAGGTGGGCACGATCCGTTACTCCGTTACTCCGTTACTAACGGAACTAGTTTTTTCAGTAACGGAGTAACGGACTCGTTACTTTTTCTTTCATGTAACGCTCCGAATAAGTTCCGTTATTTTTTTCTCCGTTACTTTTTAGTCCGTTACATTTTGTTCGACTTTCTTTGAATGTTGATAGCCAATTGACCACCCCGATCAAGCTAAAAAATCCTTTTATAATATATATATATATATATATATATATATATATATATATATATATATATATATATATATATATATATATATATATATATATATATATATATATATATATATATATATATATATATATATAAGGAATAAGGGAATTTGCATAGAATAATGAATAGGGATGGTGCTTTCGTAACTGATGAGATGAATGTAACTAGAGTGTGGTGGGAACACTTCGAAAATCTGCATAACATTGGCAGTAATGAAGAGGTGATAGTGAATGTGT
>JABUQX010146690.1:0-2500 GCA_015478945.1 Trachelipus rathkii | reverse complement strand
TAGAACAATTTGAAGAGAAGTTATACAACCTTGTGAAATATATTGGAAATATATAAATGATAGTCATACGACTTTGAGGAACTTGTTGGAAAGACTTGAAAGTCAATATATTATTAATTCTTCTTCTTTCCTTTCCAAATTCTGTTATAACATCATCAATTAGTTGTGTTTTTTTTCCAAAACTTTTTCTCTGTGAACACTGAGCAAACATAATCCATTTAATCGATCTTCAGAAATGGTTGACCTTAGCCAAGTTTTAACTCTTCTTAAAGTGCTGAATGATCTTCCAATTGTGCAAGTCGTTGGTGGAAGCGTTAGAAGAATTTTAATTGCTTGTAAAACAACAGGGAAAAAAGTGCAATGTTTTAGGATCAGTTCACTATAGCACACATTTTCGTCTACATCTAACCCTTGGTCCCCATCTGATTTCTTCCATAAGTTGAACCATGATTCTGCTTTACCTTTCCAGTTCTCAATATTGTATATAGTTTGAAGTGATTCAATTTTTCTGTTTTATTCAGATATGGTTAAATTTTTAATTCTAGAGGGATGTAAAATACAGAGAAATGTTGGTATTCTGTTGTCGTCCGAAAATCTGATATGCGGAGACGAAATCAGTGAATCTAGGTATGGTATAAATAGAGAAACCCTGAAATAATCCTCCACAGAACTACATGAAAAGTTAGGTCTTTGCATTTGTTTGGACACTATACGTTTAGAATTCTAAAAAAAATTTGTAAGTTCCTTAACACTGGTAAAAAGTTCCTTGAAAACAGACGCGACATGTTTTTCCGTCTCTATTGTTTTTTACTATTTCTAACACCTTTTCAACGTGACTGTGAACCTCTTCCAGATTGATAGTTTTAGTTTGAAGAATGTTCGTGACAGGCTCAAAGTAAGAGGAATACTTGGCCATGATAACTAAGCAAATAATGAATTTAGGAGTTCCTGTTGAAATGCTGCTGTTCCTGTGGCCTTAGTTACTTCTGAATCTGATGACAAAGTTTCCAAAACTGATTTAATGTGAATGAAATTTTCAAAACAAATTTTGATGGACTTGTATTTTGAGGACCATCTTGTTTCACATAGCATTGGTATATTCATTATCAGTTTCCTACGCAATGGGCTTTCACGAAAAATCTTATAACTTCTTTCACTGTGCCCACAGTATTTCAAAATTCGGGAACAAGATTCAAGTCATTAACAACTAAATTTAAGCGATGAGAAGCACAGTGGAAAAATTTGGCCTTGGGATATTGATTTCTTATTATTTTCTGTACTCCATTTTCTTTTCCAGCCATGGTTGAGCATCCATCAAATCCAAGTCCAACGACTTTATTCATATTTAAATTGTAAGCTTCTCTGGTAGTCAATAAAATGACTTCTGCTATATCTTCAGCTTTTAATTTTTTCAACGGAGTAAAACCTAAAAATTCTTCTCTAACTTTCAACTCCTTATCAACGAAACGAACGCCAATTGACAGCTCCTCCACCCCAGAAATGTCTGCTGTTTCATCCGCTAAAAGTGAAAAGTATTCACTATCGTTCACTTCATCCACAATGTTTTTACAAATTAGGTTCCCGCATATGAATATGAGCTCATTCTGGACCATATATGATGTGTATTTTTGATTACCTCCACTTGATTGTAAGCACAGTATCACCAGCTTCAACTCTGAATTTTAACAAATCCGAAAAATTACCCGTATCTGCAGTACTGCCTTGAACAGCTAGATCATGGTTCCACAGAAGATCAAAGTTGAAATTATTGGCAACAACTATTTTTTCGATAATTAAATGTTCAGCATTATTTAATTGTTCAAAAACATTAACACGTTTATTTAAAATTATTTGTTCAAAATTTCTCCCTGCTACAGCAGCATCTATGCCACTGAGAATTAACATGGTTCCTTGCATGTGAGTGAAAGTCTTTATATTTTAAGATTGGTCTGACAATAAATGAACCCAAAAACCCTCTTTTGACGCAAGGCCTAAATAACACGCATAATTTAGAAAGTCCTTTTAACTTTTTTTGAATATACTAACAACGAATTGTATTGATTTAGCCAATCGTAAAGGAAAGCCCTTTTGCCTCCTGTGATATCTTGCTTAAAGTTGTAAGTGCTTAGTGGTTTGCATGGATTTGTTAATAAATCAAATTTTAGATTGTCAGTAATTCTATTTTGAGTAATGTAATTTCCAATATCCAAACAACGATTTTCAACAGTTGGTTCTACGGCAGATGCGGAAGCTTCATTCATATGATTAATACAGGTGCCGACAATACTCGGGACGGCATTAGCACTGCCATTTGCATTAACACTAAAATATGAACCAGTACCATCATTCAATGTGTCAGTGGTTTGTTCAGTCAAAGAGTAATTATAATTATCACTAAGGCGAGGCCTCTTAATTACAAATTTATCCATTGTGATAATTTAAAATATTTTTTCCTTTTTAAATTTCCTAGCAATCTTATATATATGAAATATAGATATAT
>JABUQX010146688.1:17500-22500 GCA_015478945.1 Trachelipus rathkii | reverse complement strand
ATTATTATTATTATTATTATTATTATTATTACCCACCTTCCCTCACCAAGACTGGGAGGGGGGGAGGTAAGGTGCGTAACATGCACTGAAAACAGAAAAATAGTAAAAGAATATGACGCAAGTCGAAAAGAAAGCCCAGCCTTACCGCCTACTTTATACCTTTTACTGTGAGAGCTCGTCGTTGTCGAAAAATCCACCATATAACATCACGGAACTGCGATGGACCCTTACTATGCAATCTCGTAAATGTAGGGTTCATCCCTTGGGCCAGGTGGGATGCAACAATACCCCCTTTACAAAACCCCGCCATTCACTCCAATTATGCACCTTTTTTCTCGCCTCTACCATGCTCATATTTCTCTCCTCCAGGCATTCCATTACTGACTCAATCCACTATTTCTTCGGTCTCCCAGCTGGTCGATTCCCAGCACACTCACAACTATACATCCGCTTAACCAACCGACTATCATCCATCCTTTCCTATTATTATTATTATTATTATTATTATTATTATTATTGTGTGTGTGTGTGTTGTGTGTGTGTGTGTGTGTGTGTGTGTGTGTGTGTGTGTGTGTGTGTGTGTGTGTGTATTATTATAATTATAATTATAAATTATAATTATAATTATAATTATAATTATTATTATTATTATTATTATTATTTTATTATTATTATTATTATTATTATTATTATTATTATTATTATTATTATTATTATTATTATTATTATTATTATTATTATTATTATTATTATTATTATTATTATTATTATTATTATTATTATTATTATTATTATTTTTATTATTATTATTATTATTATTATTATTTGTGTGTGTGTGTGTGTGTGTGTGTGTGTGTGTGTGTGCTTCAGTATATGTGAATTAGTATTATTATTATTATTATTATTATTATTATTATTATTATTATTTTATTATTATTATTATTATTAATTATTATATTTTTCTGAGTTTTTTTTATTCCTCTAAATAAATTTTTATTTTGGGAAGAAAATTCTATTATAGAATAAACGAATATTCTAGAATAAAAAGATGTTAAAGCCTTTAATATTTTTCTAACATATTTATTCTGTGTACTTCAGGAATGATCACGGTTAACTAACTATTTGTAATGCAGTTTACAAATAATAAATTTCAAGGTATAAAAATATAAATTTATGAAATTCATTGGGAAGTTAATAATAATTTCAGAGAGAAATATTAAAAAAGCTTATATTATTTGCAAATACACCTATTATCATGGATACATAGTCATACCTGCAAAACCCTCAAATATTCAAAAATCATTCAAGCATTCATTCGTTTCATTAAATTTCATGTTAATGTGTGGCTTAAGGCATTTAATAAAAAGGGATTTTACTATACGAAGATAGTTGAAATTATCAACGAAATAAGATTTTAAAACAACTTGCAGTTTCAACTGTAGGAGGGTAGTTATGTTCCGTGAATAAATGTTCATATATTTTATTGGGTTTATACTTGTATTACAAAAATTCGATGTTCTTAAGAAGTATTGGTTATGTATCCTACATATATTTACTTCTTCTTTTACAATTAAACTGATACACAACATAACTTTTATAATAATCCGAACATTGATCACGGTTACTAAAATATGAGGACACTAGTCTCGGTTTATAGTAGTTCCTTACCTGGACTCTTTTTCTGACTTAATATGCTCTTTGACAGTTATGTTTGGTTTTTGTTCTTCTCTGGAAAATTTTGTCAAATTTGATAAATTAAAGTAAAAAATTGTCTTGCTTTCCCTACCAATTGAATTCTTATCTGAAGTTAGAATGTCATTATCGTTTTTTTAATAACGTTTTCTATTTAAAATTGAAGGTGACCATCCTTAATTAGGTTTTTAGTTATTTTCATCATCTCTTTGTTAAAGAGTTCCCACGTTGAAGTGATTTTATAAGCTCTGTGGATAAGGGTTTTAATAACTTAAGTTTATACCTTTCAGGTATATTAGAATCATAATAATTTGTGAATAAACCTTTAAATATACTTTTAACATTTACCTCTCTTTAAATATTTTTAAAACAAAGTAAGAAATCTAGGAATGTCAGTTTTTGATTTTTATCACCTTCATAAGTGAAGTTAAGGACGGATAGTTGTTTAAATTGATCTTTGAAATTTTTCATGTGATTCGAACTCTCATATATGACGAATGTATTATCGACGTATCTTAAATAAATCTTCTGATTTATTATTCTCATTCATAATTTGGTTTTCAATATGATGCATATAGAAATCGGCGAATGTGGATCCCAATGGGTATCCCATCGATACACCATCTTTTTGTATGAATTTTCATTATTAAAATTAAAAGGGGTTTCTGTAATACAGATGGTTAAAAGTTTTTTTAAAATAGTTTTTCAATATTATGTGGTGGATTATATCTGCCAACACTGCAGCTCCTTGGATGAGTATCATGTTTCTTTAAGTAAATGTGGTGAACAGACTTTAACCATCAAGGATACTATACAATCAAAATGGAGGAATTCTTTTTCGCAATGTGTATGAGAAATTTATTGTAGATTTTACTATAAATTTTCATTTAAGTATTTCTGCGCAATATTGCTAATATACTGTACAATGTCATGAGTAACAGTGCCAGTCATGATTATTATAAAACGTAGGTGAGGATTTTCAAAGTTCTTTTGGATTTTAAGCAAGCCGGATAAATGTTTATTATTGTAGGCATCAATTCGTTTGATTTCATAATTAGCTAATATATTGAGAGATTTATTAACTTCTGTCTTTTTCTTAGAACATTTAACAAATTTCGATTTTTCGGAGATAAGATTTTTAAGTTTCTCGTGCTAATCATCTCTACTTAGAATTATGACCTCACCTCTTTTATCAGGTCTTTGAATAACTGTTGAGTCATTTTTACGTAAATTATTAATTGTTACCAAATCGTTCTTGAGAAGAGACTTATGTCTTTTTCTATATTTATTTTTGATAGCTGCACTATATGCTTTTTTTATTCTAAAATAGTCTAATAAATTTTCTTCTGAAAATAAAGAATATTTAGAAAAATGGGAAAAACTTGCAAAAAGTATGTTAAAATTGAAAGTGATTTAATTCTTCTTCTTCTTCTTCTTCTTCTTCTTCTTCTTCTTCTTCTTCTTCTTCTTCTTCTTCTTCTTCTTCTTCTTCTTCTTCTTCTTCTTCTTCTTATTCTTCTTTTTCTTCTTTAACTTCCTTCTTCTTCTTCTTCTTCTTCTTCTTCTTCTTCTTCTTCTTCTTCTTCTTCTTCTTCTTCTTCTTCTTCTTCTTCTTCTTCTTCTTCTTCTTCTTCTTTTTCTTCTTCTTTGCTATTGTAATTCTTCTGTCTCTTTTTCTTCTTCTTCTTTCTTCTTGTGTGTGTGTGTGTGTGTGTGTGTGTGTGTGTGTGTGTGTGTGTGTGTGTGTGTATTATTATTATTATTGTGTGTGTGTATTATTATTTTTATTTTTATTATTATTTTATTCTGTGATTTAAAAAAATAATATATATATATATATATATATATATATATATATATATATATATATATATATATATATATATATATATATATATATATATATATATATATATATATATATATATATATATATATATATATATATATAATATATATATATATATATATATATATATATATATATATATATATATATATATATATATATATATATATATATATATATATATATATATAAATATATATATATATATATATATATATATATATATATATATATATATATATATATATATATATATATATATATATATATATATATATATATATATATACTATATATGCGTGTGGGTGGGTGTTTTCAATGCTCCACTGGGAAATTAGAGAAAGATCGGAGGTTAGTTGCTCCAATGCCACCTCCCTATCTTGAGCCACTTTTTGTTAGGTTGGTCATCTTCCAAAATGAAATGAATAATAATGGGTGAAACTTTCGGAATAGGAGTGGATAGGGTCATTAATGAAAAGTAGAAAAAAAAGAGTTGGGTAAAGGAAAGAGCTTAAAAGAATTCTTCTATTTATAGATTTAAAGGTTTAACAGTGGCAGTCTACAACTGCTGCTATAGATCGGTCAAAAAGAAATTCGGAGAGAAGGTCACAGGACCACAAAGAAAAGGTCACAGGTTCACAGAGAGTGAATGATACATACCGTAGGAGGAGAGTTAAGAAGTAAGTTAGGAAATAAGATCTGAAGAAGTGAGGTGATTCAAAATCTTTGTTTAGGATAAATTTAAAACTTTAGAAAGAAGCTATAGGACAATAGTTTGAAGGAATATTGGGGTTCTCTTTTTTCAACACATGCTGAATGAGCTCACGTTATCATTGGCAATGGATTGTCGAAGTAGATAAACAGACACTAAATAGTTTTTACCAAGGCCTGGTGCAAGCACAGAAGAACAAGTTTTGAGAACCTCAAGAGGAATACAATCGGTACCGTAGGCCTTCTTAGTGTTAAGCTCATAGAGAGTGGGCATAACATCTTCAAAAGAAATTACAATGTTAGGCATGAATGAGTTGGAGGGGGTGAAGAAAGAGGAATAAATAACACAGGAATCATCTAAGGTAGATTCAGAGGCAAAGGTTTAAGCGAAGAGTTCACATTTAGCAGAAGATAAAACGGCAGCTGTGCCATCGGAAGATACAAGAGGAGGAAATAGGAGAATTAAAGTTATAGTTAGCCTTTTTGCAGTATGCTAGAAAAAGACGAGAGAAAAAAAAAAGTCAGAGAGAATGTTATTGCATTTTCTACGGACAAAATAGACTTTAGTCTTATGGATGAATAGATTTCTACAATAATGGATGAAACATATAGGTTGCTTGAGGTTTCTGTAGTTTGAACTTAACGGTAATTCCTGAAGATAACGTCCCTGTAGCGAATAACGTAAGAGCTAAGCAAAGGTTCTGCTACTCTTAGTTGAGGGAAATAATATGAAATATATACCTCTAGG